>CAEGAF010094172.1:0-10450 GCA_903067075.1 Micropoecilia bifurca | reverse complement strand
CAGGTATTGTGTAGTTGGTGCTTTTAATCAGTTTTCAGTTAAATTAATTCAATCCAACTTTATAACAGTCACAAAATGTCACCAAAATCACTCTGTCCCTCTGAAATCTTTCAGAAATCACAAAAGTGTATTGAATTGTATCGTTTGCTGAATATCGCGATATATATCGTATTGTGGGCAGAATATTGTGTATCGTATCATGAGATTATTGTATCACTACAGCCCTAATAATTAGTGACATTTCAGGCAAAAAAATTGGCATTGCAAAAACTCTGAATCAGCAGGTGAGGATTTTTGAAGATCTGTGATGGGAGATCGGCCAGAAAACTGCAATCGGTTCACTTCAAGCAGCAGTAACTTTGCTAATGGCTACTTGCTATTTGTTTGCCATTTCAGATTCTGATGCCATTGACAGGCAGCGCTCACGAGCCAAGAACAGTGAAGGGGGCGACGTTCCGCAGAAATACTTTATAGTCACCAACAACCAGCTTCTACGAGTCAAGTATCTGCTTGTGTACTCTCAGGGGAAACACCTGGCCAGGTAAGAGGTTCAGGTCTCATTTCCAGTAAGATGTGCAGATTTCTACTTTAACTCATCTGAAGTAATCAAAATGAATAGAGTAAGACGTGATTCGCTGCTGTTTCTTGTTTGTTTGTCGTCAGGCATTCCCGCAGCAGGTCGTGGCTCCTCAGACACCATTTTGCCGTCATGATGAGTCTCTATCTCCTGCTCCTCATTTTCATCGGTGCCTTTAACTCCACCTCCTTCGTATCTTTCTGGAACAGACTATTCAGGTGACGGGACAGCATCAGGGTGGCCCCAGCTGCTTATTATCTGCAGTGCCTTTTCTGATCAGATGCCGAGATGCAGACCTGAGCTATGATTATGTTTTATGCACCTTTAACTTTACTCCTCTACTGTAAAAATGCTCCTGTTTACTGTTATCCAGGATCTATTAAATCACAGTTATAGCACCCAGTTCTGTGTTAACCTGTTGAGGCTGCTCTGTATTTTAATAAAGGTCTGCAATGTTTTAACTGTAATTTCTGTGGTTTAATGAAAGATTCTATTTTGAAACTTAAAAACTGGACATTTGCAATTATCTTCAATAAAAACATTGCATAGACTAAGTTTGGATGGTGTTGCTTCTACATTTGTCAAATTGCTGCAAGAAAGGACATTTGTATAGAACAGAAAGACGTTTAAAGATTGCTCAATTATTCTGTAGTCTGAGGAAGGACATGGTTGGTAGTTTTTTATTTTACAGTGTCACCGTATCCTTAAAATTTTATATAAAATTGTGACCTTAAAATGTCTTAAATTATTTTTTTTAAATTAATTTCAACACGTTGTTCAGAGGTCTTACATTTTGTTGTCATGCTAAGAAAATTAAAAATATATTAAATTATAAAAATAAAGCCAGAGTATTGCAAGAATAAAGTAGTATGAAAATAAAGTCATATGACAATGTCAATAAAATCATATTATGAGAATAATCATATTACGACTTTATTCTCGCAATTCTATTTTTCTAAAATTATGACTTTCTACATGACTCTTCATTATATTATGACTTTATTCTCCTATCATTTTGATTTTATTCTAAAAATAATTGATAATTACTTCTCTAAATAGTTATATATGGAATGTTACTATCCTTTGCGTCCTCATTATTTCCTCATAATGAATATGTTCTTGTATTATTTTGACTTTATTATCGTAAGACTTTATTCTCATAATAGTATCACTTTCTCATAATATTGGAATTTTATTCTGGTAATAAAATTCCAGAATCATAAATCTCGCATATCGTCGCCTTTTTAAAATAATTTCCAGAGTCGTCTTTTATTTTTTTAACTTTTGTTAAAAAAAAGGAGGATGACGTAATTGATTTATTTTTTTTCGCGGGACTTTTCTGTCACGCGCACATCTTCGTTGCAATCAAAGATGGTTGCTAACATGTCCTAGCTAGCTAGCTAGCTGAATTATTTTGCATTTTATTTAACCATATATGTTTAGCAGGCGCAGAGTCATCAAAAATTGTACTATAACATATTTTTATTCAAGTAAAAGTCCAAAATTGTTCAAATAAGAGTAAAAAAAAAAGTAATTGGTAAAAAGGCTACTCAAGTATTGAATAACTGATATATTGTTTGAAAGTTACATCACCAGAACACCAAAATATAAAGTTATGTAGAAAATTTTTGTATTTTAAAAACCAATATGAAAACAACTCATCAATAAGACAATTGCAAACTACCAAAAGAATAATTAATTAATTAATCGATTTCTTTTTTTGTCAAGGGACTTTTCTGTCGCGCGCACATCATCATTGCGATCGAAGACGGTTGCTAACATGTCCTAGCTAGCTAGCTAGCTAGCTAGCTGAATTATTTTGCATCTCTCATGGGTAAGTGTAAATTTAAAATATATGTACGTATATTGTACATTTGTTGCAATAAAAGACTTATATTTCATCCATAATGATTTATGGAAGTCTTAAAAAGTCTTAAGTTTGAGTCGGTGAATGTATTGTCTGTTTTTGTGTTGCGTTCAAATGCTAACGCGGGTCACTCATTAATTCATCTGGCACACAGACGGTGCTGCGCTATCAGGTGTTTTGTGTCAGTAAAAAAAGTGAGACTGATAAGTGTGATTGATACCAGACGCGGCCCGCTTTGATGGCAGGTCTCTTCGCCCTAATAACTGATAAAATGATACGCATTAACAGAAGCTAATCAGCTAGCTGAAGAAAAAAAAATGCTGGTTTCTGCAAACAATAATAAGATAAATCTGGGTTTTAAAAAACTATTTTGTTGACTTATTCCTCATTTCCTCGCTTTATTATTTTTTTTAAATCTCTAGTAAATACTGGATGATAATATGAAATCAACAGATGAAAGTGTGTGCCCAGTTAAATGAAGATGAAAGCAAATGCAGGCATTTGTTTGGGCTTTAAAACTAATTCCTTCTTGCGAAATCCTTCAGATAAAACTTCCTCTCTCCTGCAGAAGCTGCTCACTTTTGAAGGCCAGAGAACAAATACCCATTGTTGGTCCACACTTCAGTCCCTTTCCTCATTATTGCTGCCTCATAAACCATCTGTTACTCAATAACTACAACCTGGGAAGGGGGTAGTCATGGAAGAGGGGACTTGCTTTAGATCTGAAATGTAACTGACAAAAACAAAATGGGGAAACGCTAGATCAATCCATTTAGACTCAAAGTTTTAATTCTCCATTTATTCAAGGTTCACTTGTCTTTGGAAACAAAGGAAGCAGATGCGAGGGTGTAGATGTCCCTCTTGTGCTTGTTTGCGACACAATATATCAGATTATTATGGTTAGCAGGGGTAGAGTAATCAAAAATTGTACTATAGCATATTTTTATTCAAGTAAAAATACAAAATTGTTCAAATAAGAGTAAAAAAAAGTATTTGGTACAAGGCTACTCAAGTATTGAATAACTGATGTACATATTGTTTGAAAGTTACATCATCAGACAGACCAAAATATAAAGTTATGTAGAAAGTATTAGTATTTTAAAAACCAATATGAAAACAACTCATATCAATAAGACAATTGCAAACTAACAAAATAATAATTTGTCCAAATCTGGTTCCTTCAATTTAAAACTTATGAAGCTTTTTAAAAAACTGCAGGTGAATTTTTGGTTGAAAAATGCTCATTTGCCACTCAGTAAAATTAAAATTACTTATGGTGGATAGAGTTTCTCAACAGGTTGTTGCTAGGTAACCATGGAATGAGTGAGTTGCTAGGTAACCATGGAATGAGTGAGTTGCTAGGTAACCATAGAAGGAGTTAGTTGCTAGGTAACCATAGAAGGAGTGCATTGTGTTAGTTCAGTGTTTTTCAACCTTTTTTGGGCCATTTACATTGTTTTAATTGAAAAAATCACGAGTCACACCACCAACTAAAAATGTAAACAAAGATACTCCGCAGCTGCCTATATTACATATATAGTCATTATTATCAAAGTGTCTTGTTTTAATATAAAAAGCTCTGAACCTACTGCCACCTAGTGGTAAGAAAATTACATGATTACACCGCTAGTCCCTAGTACAGCAGAGACACTCAAAGATGGCTTTATTTGCAGATAATTAATTCGTTTTCAAAAAAATCTTTCAAAACCAATTACAGTATTTTCCGGACTATCAGAGCACCATACTATAAACCGTACCTTGAAATTTTTTTGAACCTCCCCAACCTCCCAGAAACAGCCTCACTGGGCTACAGGCCACTGGTATCTCTGTCGCTCTAGATTTCCCATAAGGACCCAGCAGAGGGCTGCGTCCTAATAACTGCTGGATATATTAAGGACGCAGTTTTCCGTCTCCAAATCCGGTTTTGTTCACGCTTTATTTCCCCCCTGTACTGCCAGATCGATACTCCTCAACTTAGAAGCTGCATCATATGAGTTTGAAAACATTTCTCCGTTGTGCCTGCTGCTAGCATGTGCTTGTTCTAAATTAAAATTAGTTTGTTCTTTGATTTCTAATTTTGACTTCCAATGATTCACTTCCTGCTAAAGAGCCCCCTGGTTGTTGAAGAAAAATCCACAGAAAAGCCGCATATTCAAAGTGTAGGAAAAAAAGTAGCAGCTTATAGTCCGGAAAATACGGTAGGTGAAATTGAATAATTTCCATGGCACACCTGACGATCACTCACCGTACACTAGTGTGCCGCGGCACAGTGGTTGAAAAACACTGCGTTAGTTGATTCCACAAACCTCTCTTAAAGTCAGGGAAGTTTATCAAACTGCACGGTACATTTTCAACGTGTAACACAAAGGGTAAACATGTAAAGGGTAAACAGGAAGTCAAACTCTGATTACTATCAAATCAAGGATGACCAATTAAACCAGACAGTTGAGTATCTCTTGGATGTTTATTTAGAAGAAATTTACACAAAGTTTATTTTACAAACCGCCAGATTACATATTTACAGCTTACATCATAAAATAAGATTGCATAAAGTATTTTCAAGCTACTGACATTAGGAAAATAGCTGCCATTTTCCCCCCATTTTGCTACATTATCCTGTGGTCTCCATCAAATCCTCGTGTTCTGTGGGTTTACAGCCGTGGGTTCGGGTGTAAACAGTCCGGCACCAAACACACTAAATTCCCCTCGGTGTTGTTCTATAGAAAATAAAGCACAACAGACACGTTTTAATAAAGCAATAATTAAAAACAGGTTTATATTGTTGCTTGGGGTGCACTGATTGCAGTTTTCTGGCAGATCACTGATGACCAGTTAGGCTTGTCGCAATAAGCAATTAATCAATTAATCACATGATAAAACAAGAGGAATAATTTCTATTTGCATGATTTATTGTTTTTCTACCAAAAACTTCACAGGCTAAATGCGCTAAATAATTGCAAGAAAGTTGCTCAGTTGATGACAGTTGGGTGACTATGGTTAACTGCAATGTAGATCTTATCTACACTGCAAAAACACAAAACCTTACTAAGTAATTTTGGTCTAGTTTCTGGAGGAAATATCTTGAGTACAAATTAAATAAGAGAAAAACTAACTTTGAATAACTTTTCAGTAAGATGAAGAGGCTTGTTTAAAGTAAATAATTCCTTATTATTGGTAAAAATACACTTGTTCTATTGGTAGATTATTTCACTTATAACAAGACATTGTTATAAATTAATTATAACAATGTCCCATGTTATGAGTTAATTTATCTGCCAGTGAAACTAGTATATTTTAATCAATAATAAGGAAATGAGGTAAAAAATTATTTACTTTAAATGAATTTTGGTCTAGTTTCCTCCAGAAACTAGACCAAAATTACTTGGTAAGGTTTTGTGTTTTTGCAGTGTAGATAAGATCGGCTTCACATTTAAGTATCTTCTGATCGCTGATTTCCAAAACTTCAGGAAATCGGTGCTGATTTGTCGGTGCCCCCCTGGTTGCTGCTGCTGTTCCGGTGTTGACTCACCTGTATGTCACTGCTGCAGGCGGGATGAGCTCTCAGGTGATTGTGCACACACCTGCCGAAGCGGTGCAGGCAGGCGGAATCGGACGCGGCGCAGCTTTGGGGGCAGGACGGACGCTTCAGCACGGCGCAGCTTGAGCAGGTAGTGTGCTGGCAGGAGCCCTGACATTCCTTCTTCTCCAGAGATGCAAACCTGCAGAAACAGAAATTAGGAAAACGGTTTTTAACCAGACACCTGACGATAAATAAAGAGTTAATGTGGATTTTTGTGTGGTCACCTGGCAGAGCAGATTGCAGAAGGATTGGCCTGACAGAACTGCTTGGTGCAATCTGGGCTGCAGCTGTCTGGGTTGAGGGTTTCAATCACTGAAAATAATAAAATATTAATATTCTGTTGGGTTCTGGACAGCCAAACATGAAAAGCGCCTCTCGCAGGATGCCTGACATCAGGCCCTATCAGTGGCGGTGACACTTCTTTTCATCATGGGCAGATAAGAGGGACAATTATGTGAGCGGAAACCTTTTGGATCAAAGGAACCGTTGGCCGCGCTATCAGTCTTCACAGCTCTTAAACGCGGTTTACCATATTGGCTCCGTTCCCATTGCAAACCCTACCAGAGATCAAATGCAGCAGAATGGCGCCATATTTATGTTTCTATCCATTTCCATCTAAGATAAGCTCTTATGTTTTAATTGGGGGGCAGCAGAAGTAGAAATATGCATATTTTGGTACTGATCCGATATCAAGTAGTACAGTATGGTAGTACTGGGTCACTACCAATACTTATTATTATCAAACTTCTGATATTTATGTGTTTTGGTGGTTTTTTCTTTCAATTATTTTTATCAAACAGCACAGAATTTAGACAAAGTTTCTACTAAACACATTAACCACATATTTACATGATTTGTGTAATTTTTGTAAATAAGGTGCAAAAAATTATTGCAACAATTTTTTCTGGTAATGTGGAGGAGCTATAATGCAAAAATAAAACAAAATTTCAATAAAGAATCTGAGACTAAAGTATTGATCTATAACACTGGTATTGATCTGATACTGATACCGACATGATATCGATATTATTGGTATTTGGATTTATCCGCCCAACTCTGCTGAAATGCATCTAAAACAAAATTTCAAAATAATAACAGATTTTGCTGGATGATAAATTGTCCCAGAAGGTATTACCATTAGCAATATTATTATAATGTTGTTGTTTTGAGACATTTTTAAAGTAAAATAAGGTTAAAGGCATCATAATGCAAGAACACATTCTCAGAGAACAATCAACTTTAAATTCTGACACATTTAACACTGAAACTGGAAAATATTTTAAATATCCAAAATAAATAAACCAAACAGCAGACACAACAAATACAACTATTTATAAAGTCTCTGTAAACAAAGTTGTCCCTGAAAAAACGACCCAGTTGAGACCAAAACTCCAGACTGGAGACTTTTACCATCCAGATTTTGGTAGAAACCATAAATGATGCAAGTTGAAAGTTTTGAGCCTGTTTTAATTTATCATGCGATTAGATGCGAATTATTGCAAACTAGAATAATGCTAACGCAACACAGTTGAACCTGTTTCCTTTTTTTAATATTTTGATTAAATATCAAAAATGTTGAGCTCACCTGCCTTGCAGATGCCTTTAGTTTCTGCGTTTGCTTTATCAGCCTCCTGAGAAACACACACCAGCCCCTCATCACACTTCCCCAGGTAGTCCCAGTTCCCGCCGCAGCTCTGCCCCTCCGTCCGGGCGCACACGGGGCAGCAGCCGCAGACGCCCGTCGTCACGCCGCCTGCGCACTGCAGCCTCAGCGCCCGCCTGGAGGAGCAGTGGATCCGCTCGCAGGGCGGGCAGTTCAGGGTCTGGAGCTGCTGGCCGTCCGCGGGCCGGGCGCCCTCTGACCCCAACACCCCCAATGGGACACACACGAGGAGGAGCGTCCACATGCTTGGGGTCGTGCTGGTTTGATCATGAGTGGAGGAAAAGTTTGTGCTTTTATAATCGTGAGGATCGCAGCAGCAGCAAGGCGAGGCGATGGGTTGACGTAAAGAGGGCGTTTCTACAACGCAAACACTGATTGGCTGGTTCCAGGAGCAGAAAGTGGTAACGCTTAATTTGATGAGGGGTTCATGACACCGTCATTAACCTGACATAACACCGTCCATGAAAATGGAAGAGTCTTCATGAATGTTTATAATGTTAGTCATGAAGTGTCATTCAGAAAATAATGAGACTTTTACTGCAAAGTTGACACTTAGTGGACTTTTAATGCAAGTTTTAATGCAATTTTTCTTCAAAGTGTCATTATTTATCAAATAATGGAAAGTTGACACTCTTAAAGGACTTTTAGTGCAAGTTTTAATGCAACATTGCTTCAAAGTTGCATTAAAACTTTGAGCAAGTTTCAAAGTTTGCTTCAAACAAAGTTTTTGAAGCAACTTTTGCTTCAAAATCAAAGTGGCATTATTTGCATCTTCAATTTATGAAGTAATGCAAAGTTGGCACACTTAAAGGACTTTTAATGCAAGTTTTAATGCAACTTTGGTTTAAAAATGTAATTATTTACTGAATGACACTTTATGACAGCAGTCATAAACATTCATGAAGACTCCTTTTTATTTATGTTTGGGTGTTATATTTATAATATGTCATGTCAGTCTAATGCACCCTTCAAATAAATTGTTACCATAGAAATCTCTCATTTGCTGCCTTCCACTGCAGTTCCACTCGATTAAAATCTGATGTCATAGACAGTCTGGGCTTTCTCCCATCTACTTGAATTCCCCAGGCAGGATTTTTATTTGGCCAATCAGTGAACAGAAGAGGTTGTGTGATGACATCGACTGTCGTTTTAGCAATGGCGACGAAGGAAGTGAACGAAGCCGTTCAGTGTGTGTTGACCACGTTTCTTAAGATTCATTTAACATCAACAGCCATGTTGTTTGGATCGTAGCTTCGCTCTGTTTGCAGTTGAGGATGACTTTCTTTCCAGCACAGGCAATTTCCGGTAAGCTTCATTGCATTGAACTGGCGCATTACACACGTTATGGTCAAACATTAGCAACTGGGTAGCATTTAAAATTTCAACTAGTTTTTTACCATTCTAACTCATCTGCTGTAACTTTTAAAGAGTTGAAGAGGAAATAAGAAGTTATAATTTCTGTGTTAACACGAGTTTAAGTAACATTATTTTTTGAATATACAGCTCTGGAAAAAATTACCACTTAAAATGATCAGTTCTCTGATTTTACTGTTTATAGGTCTGTGTTTGAGTAAATGATTTTATTTTTTATTCTATGAACTACTGACAATGTCTCCAAAATTCCAAGCAAAAATGTTGTATTTATTTGCAGAAAATGAAAAATGGCCAAAATAACAAAAAAGATGCAGAGCTTTCAGAGCTCAAATAATGCAAAGAAAACAAGTTAATATTCATTTAGAAACAGCAATACTAAGGTTTTAACTCCGGAAGAGTTCAAAATCTAATAATGGGGTTCAGTGCAGTGGGCTCTTAGTTTTTTCCAGAGCTGCATTTTTTTATTGTGACCTAATACTGCAATACCTTCAGATAAAATTTGTATTGTGCGTTCAACCTCCTGCAGTTTTTGCTGCCTGGCTCCCATAGGAAGAAAAGCCTCGTCACGCCCCTGTGTGGTGATTTATAAGCCACAATGTCCTCTGGCAGCCAAAAGATGAGGGGTTTAATCATCCCCTCATCTTATCTTCACACTATCAACAGCAAGGTTTTTGTTAGGAAATAATTTGTACTTCAGAACAAAGATAAGTGTGGTGAAGGTGTAAAGACTGGCCCCCTTTGTGTTTGGAGTCACATGACCTCCGAAGGGGGCAATTCACCGCACACTTACGATCAGGTAATGACCCATTTCTCAAAAGAACAAAAGGATCAAGACAACAACAGGTTATCTGATCAAGACGTCTTGTAATGTGGCGAATAAAAACTGGCAACGCAACAATGAACGATGGTCCGCTGGAAGTTTCTCCATTTCCTTATCAGATCCTCATTTAAAAAACTTTCTTTGTATTGTTTTTGTATTTTCAGCTTTCTACTACATCACTTTGCTTCTTTCATGTTTTGAATATAATTTTATTATCAAACAGCCTCACTTATTTAGTCGTATTCTTCAGGAAATGTACTGAAAACCAATAAGTAGATAAGAAATATCTAAACTAGATATTTAAACTTGTGAAGCAAGAAAAAAAAATTAAAGCACTTACTATAAATCTATTCTCTAAACTGTTTATGCTGAGAATAACAAAGTAACGCCGTAATGTTACAAGGCAATGCTACCAAACACTGAGGAAATGATGTAATCTTCTGATTTTCAAAACATTAATAAATAAATCTGACAGATTTCTCTCATTATTGTGGCATTTAGTAAATATTTTCAATTGTAACTAACCTGTCACAAGAGACATTTGGTTTAACTCCAGTAAGCAAGAAAAA
>CAEGAF010094170.1:0-14457 GCA_903067075.1 Micropoecilia bifurca | reverse complement strand
GGTGTGTGTGTGTCAGTGTGTATCGGTGTGTGTGTGTCAGTGTGTGTATCGGTGTGTACCAGTGTGTGTCGGTGTGTACCAGTGTGTGTCGGTGTGTACCAGTGTGTGTCGGTGTGTATCGGTGTGTATCGGTGTGTGTGTGTCAGTGTGTATCGGTGTGTGTGTGTCAGTGTGTGTATCGGTGTGTACCAGTGTGTGTCGGTGTGTGTCAGTGTGTATCGGTGTGTGTGTGTGTTGTGTACCTTCCAGGTTCCCAGCCCCAGCAGCGGCATGTTGCTGCCGTCATTCAGCTGAATGTTTCTGTCCTGCTGCTCCATGTTTCAGCTGCTGCTCTTCCTCTTCTCTTCTTCTTTTCTCTTCTCTTTTCTCTTCTTTTCTTTTCTCTTCTCTTCTCCTTTTCTGGCCTGTTCCTGTTTGGTTCTGACCCGGTTTGTTCTCTCTCTCTCTCTCTCTCTCTGGTTTTATCAAACAGGAAGTTCATTATAGAGCAAAGGTCAAAGTTTTGCTCCTACAGCAGCAATTTATGAGTAAATACAGGAGAGGCAGGGTTCAAAGGTCATTGGCTTTAAACTTACAGCAACACACACACACACACACACGGTGGAGTTAGAAGTTTTATTGATCACCTTCACCAAACTGGCTTTGTAAACAGTCTATCTTTTCCATGACCTTTCACCCTGGTAACCATGGTAACAGACTTTGGTCTCAGCGGTTTCTACCTGGTTATATAAAGGTTCATTTCTGTTTCTGCTAAATTACATAATAGTTATACTATTATTTCATTGTTAATCTTGGTCCTCTGATGATTTAAGTTTCAGACGGAGACTTTATCAGTGCTGCTCTCATTTTAATCAGCGTTTCTTCAAGGCAGTGGATTTATTAATAAAAGAGTCATAAATAAAACCCGTTTCTGAATATTGAATCTGGAGATGAAATAAAAACCATTCAGCAGCGGCTATGACAGAGTTTTATTAGACAAACAGCAACATGAAAATCATTTTATGATAAACAGGAAACAGCAGCAAGTTCAGCTTAAGTTGACCCAGAAGATCTGAGGAATCGGATCAGAACCAGCTGGGCGGCGCCTGTTTTAGCATCAATAGACTCAGTTTATAAATATACAAAAACAATGGAGGGTAATATTTTAATATAAATATCAGGTGACGTCCCTGAACTCCCAGCATGAAAGAGGAGCGGCCGGGTCAGAACCGGCCGGGTCACTGGTCCAGGTCGTTGCCGTCGCAGCTGGGCGGTCGGTACCAGGCCCGGCAGAAATCGCGGATCCGGCCGCAGGCCTCCAGCATCAGCTCCTCTGGAACCGTCAGAACGACACGGAAGAAGTCTGGATACTCGAACGCCTGCAGCCAGAAGGAGAGCAGCTCAGCCTGGCGTCCTCATCATCACTTATCGATATTAGCGATTATCGACGGCTGTCTCACCGAGGCGGGCAGGCAGAAGACGGACTGCTGCGTCACCAGGCGCTCCGTGAAGTCCACATCGTTCTGGAACTCTGGGAAATGGTCCATTTCAATCCCAACCTGCAACAACACACAGCGTTCTGTTAGCAGGGCCTGAAAGTGATGCTGGTGCCGTCAGGTCTCTGGTCCGGACTCTGGTCCGGACTCTGGTCCGGTCTCTGGTCCGGACTCTGATCCGGACTCTGGTCCGGACTCTGATCCGGACTCTGGTCCGGTCTCTGGTCCGGACTCTGATCCGGACTCTGGTCCGGACTCTGGTCCGGACTCTGGTCCTTCTGCAGTTTCTGCTTCTTGACCAGCACAAGGACTCTGGTTAAATCCAGAAGTAAATCTCTGTATTTTCATTAAGTCTGCGCTTCCCCCCTCAGACCGAGGATGACCTCAGGATGACCTCTACTCACCATCAGGTACATGGCTCCGGACGGCATGACGGGGTTGAGGCCCGGGACGGCGCTCAGCTCGCTGAAGCAGATTTCTGCGTTGGACTGGAGGAAGAGCACAGACTAAGGTTTAACACGTTCCGGTCAGAGTGAGGCATCTCCCTGCTGTTGGCCCATCTCTGGGTGGAGGCGGAGCTAAAGCAGAGCCCTGCAGGCTGATTGGCCCAAACTAAATTAGTCTTTCATCACAGCAGCACCCAGATGTTTCTGGACCAAATTGAGGTTTTAAAATCAAAACCATCAGATTTTCTGGCCAGCCTTCGAAACAGGAAAGACCTGCGAACATGACAGTGGGGCTGAAACGATTCCTCCAATGACTCGAGTCCCTCGATTATTAAAATTCCTTGAGGAAAATTTACCTGCCTCGAAGCTTCGTTAATTTATGTTTTATTATTTAGCCACCGTGTTTCAGCCGGAACATGATTGGCGTTGCACTCAGCTGTGACTTCTGCTACCTGTTGGCGGCATAATAACGTCCAATCTAACGGTTCGGCCCGCGGGGATTTTACTGATGGGTGATAATTCCAGGTTTTATTTTATTGATTGGTGATAATTCCAGGTTTTATTTTACTGATTGGTGATAATTCCAGATTTTATTTTACTGATTGGTGATGATTCCAGGTTTTATTTTATTGATTGGTGATGATTCCAGGTTTTATTTTACTGATTGGTGATAATTCCAGGTTTTATTTTATTGATTGGTGATGATTCCAGGTTTTATTTTACTGATTGGTGATGATTCCGGGTTTTATTTTATTGATTGGTGATAATTCCAGGTTTTATTTTACTGATAGGTGATAATTCCGGGTTTTCATGGTTTTCCTTAAATGCCGGAGTGACGCCGGGAGTCCGGCAGCCTTTCTGCTCCGGAGCTGCTGGTTGGAAGAAGCCGAGAAGGATTTAGACAGGAGAGACTGAACATGTGATAAAATATTAGCGAAGCTTCGGGGCAGGTACATTTTCTTCAAGGAATTTTAATAATGGAGGAACTTAAATCATTGGAGGAATCGTTTCAGCCTGTGATCCATCAACAGAGGCTGAGTCCAGTTTCATCACCACCTTCATCGTCATCCGTAGGAACCCAGAGCTGATCGCTGATTAACGATCAGTTTTGGTAAACCGCATCCTGACGTGGATTATTCTAAGTCTGGATGAATGTTCTGCCGGCTGACCTGCAGGCAGCTGACGGTGCTGCTGTAGAAGCCGGGCGGCGTGTCGTTCAGGATGCTCTCTAGCGCCCCCTGCACCACGGTGCAGGCTCCCAGGATGCGCTGGCTCAGCCTCACCAGGCCCTGGCGGATCTGAGGACACAGCAGCAGGTGGGGGTCGGTCAGCCTGTCTAACCTGATGGTCGCTTTGTAATCAGTAACACATTAAACTTGAAAGCTGATCGATCAGAAGGGAGTGAAGGACCTCCGATCCGAAGACCTGGTTCCGGTCGTGGATGAGGATCCAGCCCATCCTCCAGCCGGGAACCAACCAGCGCTTGGCCAAGCCGCCGCAGGCCAGAACTGGAACATCGCTGCTGAGAGACGCCAGGGAAGGACTGTTGCATCCTGGGAAAACCTGAGGGGAGCAGAGCAGACGGCCATGTTGGATCGGGACAAACCGAAGCCGCCGATCGTCAGACATCAATCCAGTCCGATAATCAAGCCGGCTGGATTTTCCAGACGTTTGTTCCAGATTTGTGGCGCATAGAAGCTGAATGCTGCTTCTCCAGGTTTGTTTCTGATTTAGAGCAGAACCAGAACCGGTCATATTAAACATTAAGGTCAGAGGTCAAATGCTTAAAGGTCCACTGAGTTGGGCAGAGGCCTCCAGAACCCGGGCTGCTCCTCTGGTTCTGGTTCTGGTTCTGATGAGGGGGAAGTGAGCGTGAGACGGCCCACTTACCGCTTCCAGTCAGAACCTGGTTCTCATTAGAGCCGGACCCGCCTCCCGCCCCATTGGCCAGAACCAGACCCAGTTACATAACTCTGCTGTTGCAGCCAGTGGTTCTGTTACCGCAGAGCCGGTCCAGAACCCCCCCCCCCCACAAACTGCAAAGTCATGCTGATCTGCTGCTTTTCACTGGCAGAAGCTCAGATGGTTCCGTTGAACCCAGTGACCCGTCAGAACCACCAGAACCTCCCAGCTGCTGGAAAAACCCAGGAATGTTGCTGACCCAGGGCAGAACCGATGGAAGGTTCTGGTCCAACAGGATCTGCTAAACATGGCTGGGTCCAAATAGTTCACCAGAACCAGAACCTCTGACCAGACAGCAGCTTGAAAAGTCCAATCAGAATCGGCTTTGAAGGGAAACTACAGGAAGTGACCTTAAGGTCCAAACATCCGATCGCCACACGCACTTGACCTTTGACCTGCTGGGGTCAAATAGGTGAAAGGTTAGCCCCCCTGAAAGCCGGCGGGTCGCCGCCCTCTGCTGACTCTGGGGTCATGACCCCACCGAGCGGAGCGGGGAGCGTTGCCATGGAGACCCGCCTGACCGAGCTGCTGCTACTCACCATGTCGCTGTAGATCTCATCCGCCAGGATGGGAACGCAGAGCCTGGAGGCGACTGGAAGACAGAGGCATGGAGGTGACGGCGCCGTTAACCCCGTCAGAGCCACAGGCTCAGCTCACCTGTCAGGATGTCCTGCAGGTGCTCCCGCCTGAACACGGAGCCGCAGGGGTTGGACGGGTTGGTGACGATCAGACAGGAAGTCCTCTGGTCCACCAGGCTCTCCAGGTGTTGCAGGTCGATCTCCCACGACTTCTCAGGCTGAAAACGCAGAATCTGGGTCAGGATTCAGGTGCTTCAAGTTCAGAAAACCGATATGCAATAAAACCAGTAGTCCATATATGCTGTTAAAATGAATTCATAAAATGACTACAGTAACAGCAAGTTACTGTTGATTTACTGTAATTCAGTTTAATGCACAGTTCAAATAAATGACAGAAAGTAAACTGTGAAACTGAGTTCAGGTTAGAGATGCACAGTGTAACCCAGTGTTAAAAACACGAGTAAAATTAATAGATGTTGATTTAATATCTCATTCCACAATGAGATTGAAAAGTATTTAATAAAAAAATAAGAATATGTTTGTAAATATGTTCATAAATGTTGATAAAAAAGTGCTAAAAATCTTTTTAACCTGTGAAATATCCCTTTAATGATTGCTTTTAGTGACATGTTAAACAACCAATAACTGGCACGGTCTGATTTCACATCAGCCATTCAGGTTGATTTAACCCTTTAACTGCAACGCTGTGGGACACATAAAAATTTGGCGATCCAGCCAGGAGCTCAGAGTTGTGTTACAACAGTGGAACAACAGTTATTGGTTGTTTAAAATATCACTAAAAGCAATCATTAAAGGGATGTTTCGAAGTTTTAAATCTTTTTAGCACTTTTTTTATCGATATTTATGAACGTATTTACAAACATATTCTTTTTTTTTATTAAATACTTTTTAATCTCGTTTTGGAATGAGATATTAAATCAACATCTATTCATTTTACTCGTGCTTTTACCACTGGGTTAAAACTTCCTCCCCTCAACCCAAAATCATCTGGTCTGAGAGGAACTGGTCACAGGAAGCAGCTTTTCTCACCAAAAGATCATAGAGTTTGACCTCGACGCCCATGGAGACGGCCAGCGTCTTATACAAGGAGAAACCGGGCCGAGGGACCAGGATGTTGTCTCCTGGGTTACAGAGGACGCTGATGGACAGCTCAATAGCCTGACTGCAGCCGCTGGTCAGGATGACGTCCTGCAACGGAGACAAGCTAAGCTAACGGGCAACAGAGATAAGCAAAGATAACGGGCAAGAGAGCGTACCTCAGCCTCCAGTGGAGCTTCAGGTCGGCTGTAGAAGTTTGCCACGGCCTGCCGGCTCCTCAGGTAGCCTGCAGCAATGCAGAGACGCAGCAATGCAGAGACGCAGCAATGCAGAGACGCAGCAATGCAGAGACGCAGCAATGCAGAGACACAGCAATGCAGAGATGAACCAATGCAGAGACGCAGCATCAGGACCTCCAGGTCTCCAGACTCACCCACAGACGGAGCGTAGCCGTTGAATCTCTGAGAGTCGATGGCGTCCTTCATGGCCTGGAGGACGGCGGCGTCCGTCGGCAGGTTCCCAAACACGGTGGGGTCACCTGCCAGACAACCGACATTAACAACCAACAACATCCAACATTCAGACATCAAACGATGAGAAACCCGTTATGAATGGCAAATACAAAGTGTTTACATGTTTCACATTTTCATTGATTTAACTTCTGCATCTTCAAAGGAAAGTCTAATTTATTATTTTTAAAGTCTGAAGTCCAAGTCTTGGATCCGAGTCATAATTATGAAAATCAGGACTTTTAATTTTAATCTCATAGTCTTTGTTTATAAATATGACTAATTTAAAATGGAAAGTACAAGCTCATGTTTATTATGTAACGTATCCATGGCAACCGTTTTACAGACCCACCGATGGACAGAGAGATCATGGGCTTGGCCGGGTTGGGGATCAGCTTCATCCCGTCCACAATGGCCCGGATCGGGTTCAGCGTGTTGCGGGACATTTCGGACGGCTTCACCTCCCAGCGCCGCCTGCGGCCGCGCGGCTTGGCCGGCATCAGGCCGCCGACCTTCCCGCTCAGGGTCAGCGGTTGGCTCTTCATCTGAACCACGTAGGCCTGGGTGTCCATCCTGCAGGACGGGAAGCAGCAGCCAGACCAGCTGGCGGGTCAACAGCCTGGAGATCAGAAACTATCCAGGCAGGAAAATAATCACCTGAGTGAAGTCGCCCCCCCCACCTTCTTCAAATCAGACATAATTGGTGTCAAACGTTTGTGCTGGTTTATGCAGCAACATTTTTGTTTGTGCCGCTATCATTTAGAAATGTTTCTAGAGGTCATCCAAGCTCAACCAACCCCACCTTCTTCAAACCGGACAAAATGGGTGTCAATCAACTCGGCTACGTTTGTGCTGGTTTGTGCAGCAAAAATTTTGTTTGTGCTACTTTGACTTCGAAGATATTAATGAAAGTGTAAAGGTCAAAAGGTCAACAAACCCCCAAATTTTATGAAATCCAACTTTCTTTATATCTTTAAAATGATAGAAGCACAAACGAAATTTTTGCTGCACAAACCAGCACAAGCGTAGAACTAACGTTTGACACCAATTTTGTTTGATTTCATGAAAGTGGGGGGGGGCTGGTTGACCTTTTGACCTTTACACTTTATTAATATCTTCAAAGCCAAAGTAACACAAACGAAAAATTTTGCTGCACAAACGTTTGACACCAATTTTGTCTGACTAGAAGAAGGTGGGGGGGCGACTTCACTCAGGTAAATAATCCACTAAATATTCATCACTTTGAAGTCAAAGAATAAAAAATAGGTCAAATTTCTCATAAAAAAAAAATCACTGAATGACAAACAAGCAGCAATAAAACATTAGTGAAGTGAAACTGATGCATTTCATGTACAGTGATCCCTCGTTTTTCTTGGGGCTCCGTTCCAGAATAAGCCGCCATCAGTGAACTTACCTTCAGTTTTCACTGTTATTTTAAATACTCTACATAGAAACCAAGAACGAAGCCTGTTTCAGGTCAGCGGATGTCATTACAGCGTCTCCTCCAACCTGCTGGATCAGAACCAGATCCCATCCAGCCTCCGGCCGGTTCTGCTGCCTATGGACAGTTTTCTCCAGAAATCAGTCAAAGTTTCATCTCCTGAATGGCCAAACTGTGTTACGTATATTTAAATACCGTAACGTCATTGGCACACAGGTAGAGAAGGAGCCTGTTTAGCCAATCAGGATGCAGAACACAATGCACTGAGAAAAACATCGTGGAAGCGACGAAAGGTGAACGGCGTTACAGCGACAGATGACTGTATTAATTAACTAAATAATAAATACAACCGTAATCTACATGCATCACGTCATTAATGGTCAAACCATTAATTTCTTGTTTTATTTCATTCTGAATAACTTCTAATTTTAGGAGATAAACTAGCTTTGGATTATTGAAATTATTATTTTTTTATTTCGCTGATTTAATTGAGGTCCTCTGCTGTGACATGCTGGTCTAAATGTTTTCACTAAATTATCAGTAGGTAATTTCTTTAAATCCTGAAACATTCGGGTTGCCGTGGTAACGGCCCATCTTGGACTAATTACTAGACCATCCAGTCCGGCAGCATCAAAACTTTCTGCTGCAACATTTACAGGCAAACAAATAACATTTGAGTCAATAAATTACATTTTCATTAAATAACATTTATTTACAAGAAAGTTCATAAATTAATCCTTTATTAACTGCAACAGATCCTCATTCATTCATTCACCGTCACCACAATAATGTAACAAAATCAATTTACCTGCTGAACGCTGCTGGAGAACTGCTCAGGATTTTATCCACCAGGAGAACCAGAACCACTGGAACCAGAACCACTGGAACCAGAACCACTAGAACCAGAACCACTGGAACCAGAACCACTGGAACCAGAACCACTAGAACCAGAACCACTGGAACCAGAACCACTGGAACCAGAACCACTAGAACCAGAACCACTGGAACCAGAACCACTGGAACCAGAACCACTAGAACCAGAACCACTGGAACCAGAACCACTGGAGAATCGCTCAGGATTTCATCCAGCAGATCAAAGCTGCTTTTATAGATGCTGAGCAGCAAAACCTCCACAGACGCTGAGCTCTGATTGGCCGAGGCCGGGGGCCGAGCGGGACCGCCCCCCGGCCCGGCCCGGCCCGGCCCGGCCCCCCATCAGTAACCAGAACCAGACCGGCTGCAGGGCCTAGTGGTGGGTAAACTGGGGGGCGGCTGCGTTCGTCACACAGAGGCAAACAGAGCAACAAGCTGCAATCGATTAAAGTCTGTCGGAATCAGCTTCAGAACCTGCAAGTTCTGATCCGGTCCAAACAGAACTTTCCCTCCCTAGTTGGAGAAAGTAACAACCTGAACACAGCATCCGCACAGTGAAGCAAGGTGGTGGCAGCGCCATGCTGTGGGAAGCCGGGTCAGAAGCTAACGAGGCTAACTAGCCTCTCCGGCCCGTCGGGGGTTAATCTGGACCCGCTGCCCGACCCGGTTCTGTTCTGATGACGCAACAGTTTGCTCTCTGCCGGCCGTCGACCTCGCGGCGCAAACAGAACCTCGGGTCGATACCTGGCCGGCCCACAGGAACCGACCGGACTCTGTCCTCCGTTTCAGGGGAACAAATATGACGCGACACAAACACCACAGAGCACCGAGACTCAGGCTGGACCGGAACCAGGACCACTAGAACCACAGCACGGCCGTCACCATAGCAACGGTGAAGCCACCGTTCGCCCGGTTGGCAGAACAGGAAGTGACCCGGTTCTGGTTCTACCGGGTTCTGGACCTTCATCAAGCAGAGGAAGTTCAGTGTTTACAATCTTAAAAGTGCGGCATGTGTTTTTTCTACCCAGTAAACCCAGTTGGTTGCTGGAACCGAGTCAAAACAGAACCGGTACTGATTGGACCCACTGCTGTGAGGTCAGAACATCAAAGCAGGTTCATCACTGCATTCAGAGTCTAGAGCCAGAACCGACCCGGGTCCATTCGGACTCTCCTTCCTGTCCTCAGAGGGAACCGGACCCTCCGGACCTCTGACAGGAACCTCTCCCTGTTGACGTGAGGCCGGTAGTCCGGGTCTCTGCTGGCCCGGCGGGCCGGACCGGGCCGGTCCTCCGGGTCGCTGACCTCCAAGGAGCAGCACTGCTTGGCGCTCAGGCGGGTCAGAACCACACAAGGCTGCAAGCGGCCCAGAAGGGCTGAGGTTCTGGATCCGGCAGGAGAACCCGGCTGGGATCTGGACTTAACGGTTCTGCTGGTTTGGGTTTGACGATGGATTCTGGTGGAGTTCTGATGCACACCTGGTTGAGTTGGGTCCGCCGGAACCGGTGAGGCCCGGTTCCATATGTCAGTCGAGGGGGCAGTCCGTCCTCCCAGAACCGGGCCAGAACCTGCAGGCTCCAGTACGTTTGGGTCCACTGATGTCCGGCGGGCCCAAGAACCCGGACCAGAACCACAGGAAGCTGCTTTGACCAGAACTACAGAGACAGTTTGAGACGGATTGGACCCGAGTCGCCTTGAAATGTCCTCCAGCCGGACCACCGGAACCAGCAGGACGGGTCCAGCAGAACCGTGTGAGGTGCTGGGCAGAGGAGAGATCAGGTCCACTGGTGTCTGGTCCTGGGGTGAGGACGGAACCGGGGTCGGGTCGGACCGAACCGGGTCGGACGGGACCGGGTCAGACCGAACCGGGTCGAACTGATCCGGGTCGGACCGAACCGGGGCTGGGTTGAACGGGGCCAGGTCAGACGGAACCGGGTCGGACAGAACCGGGTCGGACGGGACCGGGTCGGAGCGAACCGGGTCGAACTGATCCGGGTCGGACCGAACCGGGGCTGGGTTGAACGGGGCCAGGTCAGACGGAACCGGGTCGGACAGAACCGGGTCGGACGGGACCGGGTCGGAGCGAACCGGGTCGAACTGATCCGGGTCGGACCGAACCGGGGCTGGGTTGAACGGGGCCAGGTCAGACGGAACCGGGTCGGACAGAACCGGGTCGGACGGGACCGGGTCGGAGCGAACCGGGTCGAACTGATCCGGGTCGGACCGAACCGGGGCTGGGTTGAACGGGGCCAGGTCAGACGGAACCGGGTCGGACAGAACCGGGTCGGACGGGACCGGGTCGGAGCGAACCGGGTCGAACTGATCCGGGTCGGACCGAACCGGGGCTGGGTTGAACGGGGCCAGGTCAGACGGAACCGGGTCGGACGGAACCGGGTCGAACTGATCCGGGTCGGACCGAACCGGGTCGGACAGAACCGGGGCTGGGTTGAACGGGGCCAGGTCAGACGGAACCGGGTCGGACGGAACCGGGTCGAACTGATCCGGGTCGGACCGAACCGGGTCGGACCTAACCGGGTCGAACCGAACCGGGGCTGGGTTGAACGGGGCCAGGTCAGACGGAACCGGGTCGGACAGAACCGGGTCGTCCTCAGCACAGCCTCTCAGGAAGTTGTCCGTCCAGCGCCGGTGCTTGCAGCAGAACCGAGGGGACAGAGGAACCCGGTTCTCCTCTTCCACTGTCCCTGGTTCTGTTCTGTCCTCTGAACTGTTGGCTTCCCCAGCATCTGGACTGGAACCAGAACCGGCCTGCAGGACCCAATCAGCCCCAGGCCGTCCCAGTTGGGACGTCTCTGGAGGACAGAAACAGAGACATGTGGACCGGCTGGACAGATCGAGGTGAGAGACAGACGCATTGGCAGGACAGGCGGCGGCCATCTTGGAGAGGGCGCCCATCCCACTCGGCTAAGCTAACAGGTGGAGATGCCTTCTGGCTCGGAGGATAAGCCAGTAACATGAACGTATTATTGTTATACTGAACATATTATTGTTATATATTGTTACTATACTATATTTACGTCAGCTAATGTTACTGTTGGTGTGATTCCAAGATTCAGTTTCAAAGGCCAGGAGAGATTTTGTAAATGTTGAAGTTATAATTATTCTCTAACATTTACTTCGGTTATCTGCCAGATTGCACTGACTGAATCAGCGACCAACCTCTCCAAGATGGCCGCCGTACAGCCGATAGCAGGTGCTCACCACACTGCAGCTGCTTCCTCCCAGCTGATGGAGGTTCGCTCTGCTCCTCCTCAGGATGTTGACTCTTCATCGTCTGAGTAATGAGACCCGGTTCGGGTCGGTCCGGGTCGGTTCTGCCGCTCCAGGTGTCGTCTGCAGGTAGCGCCATCCGCAGCACCTGCAGGTAAGCTCGCAGCCGCTGCTCCACCTTTTGGGCGTAGCGCTCACCGTAGCACTGCTCCATGTCGCCCTGGAGACGAAACAATTGTCCTTATAGAAGCCATAGACTCTCTGCTGGACCTTCTTTGTCAGTTTCACATCTCAGGTCAGGTTTTCCATGATATAAAGTCCCAGGAAACAGAAGTTTGACACCGTCTCCACCTTAACCCTCCACAGATTTTTATTTTTAATAATAGACCCTCATTGGCTGCTCAGGCGCAGGAAATATGGCGGCCATCTTGGAGCGTCCGTCCCTCCTACTTGGCTAAAACCAAAACAGTAGAAGAAGCGAGAAGGACCTGCTGCAGCAACAGGAAGGGGCGGGACAGACGCTGGCTTCTCATACCTTTGTGGTTTTCTCATCAATTATATCAGGTGTGTTTCCACCCCTCGCCTCTAGAGGGAGCAGTGGACCCGAAACGATGAGACTAAGGATCAGATTTAGAAGTTCACCTTTAGCTACTGAATTTGCTAAAAGCTGTGAGCTGAAGAAAATACGAGAGAGAGAAGTTCAAATACATGCTGAGAGAGAAACTCCTTCCTACATCACAGATTTCAAAACAAAATTAAAACGGGAGAAACGGCTAATACAGGAAACGGCGCCCCCTTCACTCCCGGAGTGCAATGGTCCAATAGGGCAGGAGAGCCAGCGGTCGCCCCGCCTCTTCCTGTTGCTGCAGGTCCGGCACTGAGGGGCGATTTTGTTCGGATCGACTGACTATTTACGTTACGGCTCGGAAGGTTGACCTTTTGACCTTTACACTTTTATTAATATCTTCAAAGCCAAAGCAGCACAAACGTTTGACACCAATTTTGTCTGATTTGCAGAAGACATGCATGGTGGTTCTCTGGTCACTCCGGCTTCCTGCCTCAGTCCAGAAACACGACTGTCAGGTTGATGGTCTCTCTACATTCTCCCTGTGTGTCTCTGTCACCTGGACAGGTCACCTGTCCAGGTGACCAAATGGACAGGTGACCTGGACAGGTAACAGGTGACCCCGCCTCTCGGCCGAAACGTTAGCTGGAGAGGCAGCAGCTGCTCCTGACCCACTGAGGGTGGAAAGAAAATGGATGCATTGATATTGAATAAATATATTATATAAATGATGAATGTGTGGTTTGTAAAATGCTCATCATACATCAATATTCTGTCCTATTCTGTTTTCTTCACCAAGAATATTTAAATATGCTGAGTCCTGTATCCATACAGTTAAAAATATTTAAAAATAAGTGTCCTTGTACATGTAGCCATAACAACTGTTACAATAAGGTTTCCAGTAAAAATCTGTTGAGTATTTAGTGATTAAATGCTCTGATACTTAAATGAGCATCACTCATATAGCCCTGAGTGGAGCAGACGACCTCTCCAAGATGGCGGCCCTCATCTCGTCAGTGACGACAGGTGAGAGCGTCTCTCATGTCTAGTGGCTCCATAGACACACACCTGACCTTTGACCTGAGATACACAGGCTGATGGCAGCTCTATGCTGCCCCCTGCTGGACATAACCAGAGATGGAGGCTCAATCCAATCAACAGGTCCAATTGGGTCGTACTGACCTTCATGTAGTCCTGCAGCCTGTCCTTGGTGAAGGCCAGGTTCTGGGCCAGGCGCCGGAAGTCGGCCTGGTTCTTCCTCATCAGGAACATTTCTCTCTGGCTCTGTGGAAGCAAAAGGATCCGGTTCGACCCGACAGAACTGGTACCGCCGGCTAGTGGGTTAGACACTTACACACTGATCCTCATACTGAGGCAGCTTGTTGGGGAAGAACCGGATGATACTGGACACGATGTGGACCGTCCCTCTGCCTTCCCTCAGCATCTGCATGACGACCTGCAACAGAACCAGAACCGTCAGAACCAGAGGCGGCGCCAGTTCAGCTGCTGCAGCTCCAGAAAATATTACATTCAGGGTTTTCATCTGAGTCAACATTACCTGTATGTAGGTGTTGCTGCATTTTCATCAAAAGACAAAACAAAATTAAATTATGATACACTGAGTTTGTGAGAAAATGTCTCTTATCTGGATGGACTGACTTGATATTGACTGTTGATCATAGTAAAATATCACGTTAGTCAGCATGAAGGTAATCAGCAGGGAGGTCAATGTGTGACAGTCTAATTAAGCCAAGTAGCGTCAATTAAACACAAGTTAATAAAGACAATAAGACTCTTTGCTCCTGATGTCACTGTCCAGCAGGATGGACGTCCAAACCTGTCCTCTCCTGTATGAAGCCTGTCAAATAGACTAATGTCGCTTTTTAACTTGATTTGGCAATAAAATGGTCACAAGGTGCTGCAGTGATCAAACTGATGAGGGTCCAAACCAAACTGGTCCATTTATATTAATGAGGACAAATGGACATCAAATGGACACCAGATGGACATCAAATGGACACCAGATGGACACCAGATGGACATCAGATGGACACCAAATGGACATCAGATGGACATCAGATGTTCACCAGATGGACACCAGATGGACATCAGATGGACATCAGATGGACACCAGATGTTCACCAGATGGACACCAGATGTTCACCAGATGTTCACCAGATGGACATCAGATGGACATCAGATGGACATCAGATGTTCACCAGATGTTCACCAGATGGACATCAGATGGACATCAGATGGACATCAGATGTTCACCAGATGTTCACCAGATGGACATCAGATGGACATCAGATGGACATCAGATG
>CAEGAF010094165.1:0-10202 GCA_903067075.1 Micropoecilia bifurca | reverse complement strand
TGCAATTTTTATGTCTTTGTGTCATGAGGTAGATCTCAGGCGGCTGGTGAGAGAAAAAGTAGATCTTGCTCTCAAAAAGTTTGAGCAGCCCTGATCTAGAGCAATATGTCATGTGAAAAGTGCAAAACTGCTCCATGAGCCACAAAACCGTCCAGAAAATTGTACAATTTTGGGAGCTTGTGTTTCTTTTGTACATCTGTGCCGCAATATACACTGTAAAAACACTAACTCTTGCCAAGTATTTTTTTCTAGTTTCTTTGTACACTTGAAATAAGACAAACCTACTTACAAGTAATTTATAGCAAAAAATAGGAACTTAGTACCAGTTAGTTACACTGGCAGGTTATTTCCCTTTTAACTAGTATTTTAATTTTTTTTTTTACCAATGTTAAAGAATTATTGACTTTTTTATTGATAAAGCAGGCTTCTGTATTGTGGTGAGAAGTTAGTTTTGTCTTATTTAATCATATTAAGACACTTATACTAGAATTTAGCCCAAACATACTTGGTAAGATTTTGTGTTTTTGCAGTTTAGGTGTTAAATTTGACTAATAATGGTCTTAAAAGTCTTAAACTTGAGTTGGTGAAACCCATAGAAACCCCGACTCTATAAACTCGACACACTGCCAGTTGAGTTTATAGTTCAAACATTCCTCTTTCACTGTAAAAGCTTAGCATTGTGGGTAAAAAAATCGACACCTGTCCTTCACTAATAACAAACTTTTGTTCCTCCGTCAGATTCGAGATCGACGAAACCTCGCCGAGCATGTCTGGTTGCTGCGGCGACGACTGCTCCTACGAGATCCTGAGCAGGCGGACCAAACACGGCGAGGCGTCCGCCGGCCACACCCACGGCGGCGGCCACTGCGGCGGCTGCTGCCACTGATGGCCGACGACTTTCGAAAGCTGCATGTGTGTGTGTGGAAGACGGAGCGTTTTTCTGGGTTGGGGGTTGAACGGCGGCGTCAGAAACGAGCCGCAGGTGGAAGTCCTGATGCTGATGAGCTTCTTTTTTTGTGTGTGTGTGTGAGTTTGTTTTTATTCCTGCTGCAAAGACAGAAAGCAGCTCAAGCTTTTCTCTCTTCTCCCTAGTTATTGACCCGCTCCCTCTTTTTTCACCTCCACCTTCTCATTGCCGTTTGTAGATATATTCCCGTCTCTTCATGTTTTGCAGTGTAACAAGTCGTTTTGATTCTGTGGCTTCAGACCCGATACTGGTGCTGGTTCAGCCTCTAGTCAGTTGAAAAGCTTTAAATCATGTCCTGACTCAAGACAGCAGGTGTGAAACTTGAGTTGTCCAGTTTGTGTCGACAAGCTGCAGCTTCTTGACGACGGACGTTTCTCCCTGCCTTACGGAAACGGTCACAGGATTTCCATAGTCTGCTCAGTCTCCCATCATTCCCTGTTTGTATTTACATAGAAGCTGCTTTAATCCTAATTTTCCTTTATTTTATTGCCATTTTTAATCCAGAAGTTTAGATTACTTATCCTTGTCCTCCTCTCTTTTAGCGCTTTATGACGCTGAATCGGTTTCCTACGCTCCAGTTTCTCCTTCGCGTTTCCCTCTCCTCTGTGCCTGAAGGTTCTGGAAGATCCTTCTGACCACTACAGAGGTCCAGATGTCAGTGTTATAAATCCACATTTAGAGTTCAGATCACAACTCGCCACAGGTGGAATAACTATACAGTAAAAACTGAAGTGGTTGCACAGCTTAAAACCTAACCCACAGAAAAACCCCCCACAAAATCTTACAAAGTATTTTTTGGTCTGGTTTCTTGTGCAGATATTGTGGTATATTTTAAATGTGATAAAACTAACCTACAAGTAACATTTTGGTAAGATATAGGAGCTTGTTTTAATTAAATAATTCCTTTAATATTAATTTTAAAAAAGTATTGGTTCCACTGGTAGATTTTTTTTTCACTTAGCATGAGAAAAATGCTTTGTGAAAAGTGAAATAATCTGTCAGTGGAACTCCTTTTCTTTGTTTTTGCAGCGTACATGCAGGGTCAAATATTTACATACACTCCTATTAACAGTCGTTTGTACCTCAATCACATCTGACATCTTGTTGGACATTGTAGAGTTTGTTTATATTGGTAGATTTCTTGGTACAGGTTTGATGTTGGTCCGGTTTAGCCTTCCAGACCCAGTTTGGACTCGTGTTTTTGATCTTTGACCTGTTGGAACAGGTTCACGACTCCCAAGTTTTTACCATCTAGCTCGACAATTTTAGTCATTTTGGAGCTGGGACTTTCATGTTGGAAGTAGAAAATATAAAGAAGCAGGTTACTATTAAGCTCCAACTTCAACAATTTTTACATTTGAGGATTATTTGAGGAGTTTCATAGAAACTCTTCCATATCTGATACGAATTGTAGAAAAATCCACCCAGAATTAAACCAGAACCTTATTGATTGCTCCACAACCATTGAGACATTCAGTTAATAAACCATAAACGTGTGTAAATATGAGATCCTGAGCACCAAATTCTGTCATTTGCCGATTAATCAATTTACTCTGGAAGAAGAACAGCATCAGTAAATAACTGAAGAGCCAAAATAAACGAAACGTTCACACAGTCGTCTAAAATCACATTGATTCTGACCAGAATCGGGTTCAGAGGACTGTTTGCATGGAAGCCAAGCGTCATTCCTTCTGCGTTCCCCAGTGTTGACTTGTTTTCAGCGTGTTGATGAATGGTGAAAACTGGTCCAACAGCAGCTCTGAAATTGCTTTTGCAAATTTTCTAAACCAGCAGAAATATGCCAAAACGTGCAGCTGCATGAAATCTAGGCTTCATTTAGAGGTGCAGTAAGTTCTGCATATGTGCATTTGTCTCACCGAAAAGTAATTGTTTAATCGTTTTAAGATTACTTTCACATCCATTTATTTAAAAAAATAAAATAAAAAAAGGTGGTTCATGTGCAAATGTACAAATATGTACATGTGCAAATCAGAACCCTGTTTTTTTGCTTCTTCTTTGTTTCTCCCTCCAGAAGCTGTTTGGTTTTACATCCAGTACTATTTGTTTTAAAATGCATGCATGAGGAGTAGATGGGAAGTTTCTCCATCCAGCATCATGGTGACGGTGTTGGGTTGGTACGTTTTTTAAGGGTTTTTCTTGTTTCTTTCGTAAGCGGTTCTACCGAGTTTTTGTACGGTTTTGATGCCTGTTGTAAAATGTGAAGCTGGAGGCTGAAATGTGAAAAACTACACAGGTCAGAAAGGTCATGGATCACAAAAATAACCGCATGGCTTACTGAATATGAAGTGAGACTTGCTGATTGTTTCCCAAATAAAAAAGAAAAAAGTTTTCTGTCTTTTTTCAGTGATCAGGAAAAGGACAAAAGGAGCAGGCAACATGCTTATTTCTATTATAACTCACATTTTTGTACCATATAGGTCACGATTAGATCAATGCTGTTCTGTATAGTCTCTCTCTCTCTCTTTCTCTCTCTCAGGTCAGTCAATCATCTTTTCAGCTTCCTGTTGGCTCTGATCTGGAGTCGGTTTCATGTGTAAAAGACTTTAAACACAACCTGAATAGTGAAAACACTGAAATCCCTGTAAGTAACTTGTTCGGTTTTAGTTTGTTCCAGTTCCTTTAAAAATGTGATATTGCATGAGAGTAAATTTAGATCTGCTGCAGGCTGTTTCTGTTTTGTTTTTTTAATAAAAAAAAACCCTCACTGGGGATTGAGGAGGATTTCTGTAACCAGTTTGTTTTGAATCCAGTGAGTATTTTTGGTTTCTTCAATGTCCTTCTCTTCATTTTCGTTTCCTCTCTGTACATAAGTATAAATATATATAAGCTGTTGTGGATCCATCCTCTCGTCTCTTCTCTGCCTTTTAGGGGCGAAACGCTTTTTTAAAACAAACGTGATGTTGAATTTAAACAAAACGCCATGTTTGAGAGTCCTTGTTTCAGTGACAATGAAAGGGAAAGTCATTCTGCCTTGTCAGTGTTTTATTTGTATGTTACAAATAAAGGAAAGTTGTCTGACTTCATAAGAAATTTTCCCTTTTTCAGTTATTTTATTGGACATAAACGTAAAAGAAACACTTCTATTTTCCACTTGCATGTATTGTTTGGGAAATTATCTGATTTTTACATTTTACTAAACAGTGAAATTTAATTGATTAAAAAAATATTTATAGTTTATTAAATTTATTCAGAAAAAGATGCAATAAAATATGTGAAATGGGTAGATATTCTAAATCATTTGTGACATTTATAAATGTTTTACTTTTGGCATTGTCAAAGAGTTAACTTGACTGTTTTATTTATATATCTGATTTTAAAATAATACATTTTATTTAATACATCATTTACAAAGTAAGTTTTCATTTTTTATAGTTCAATATGGTTAGCTGAAAATATTTAGCTGATTTTAAATTGATAATATACATCAATTGTGATATACATTTATGTAATTACTTGCAAACCATTTTATTTCAAAACAGCAATGTATATATCATATATAATAGTCCATAAATTAGTTTTAATTTTTCATAGTTTTTGTAATGTAATTTTTTTATTTCAAAATTGGAATATGGATTACATTATATAATTTACACAGCTTATTTTTGATAAAATCTAATTTTGAAATAATATACATTATTATTTATAATAATTGCAATTTAAAGATTTAATATTTTAAAAATTCAGGTTCATGACCTCATTTTTTCTCATTTGAGGAATGATGCACCAACTATGAGGTGGGTATTTTTCCGATTTTTAATTGTGGTAACCTATAAAAAGGTGGAAGAGCATAAAATAAATTACAGCACATGAGATGAATTGCATAAATATAAAGTAAATTTTTCATATCTTGAAAATTTATGAAAATCTAGTTTGAAACAATGAAATGCATAATGATAGCTAGTTATATATAATTTACATAGTTTTCATTTTACATGTTGGTTAATTAACTGAAATTATTATTTTTTGTTGTCGTTTTGTTTATAAACATTTATTTTTCAGATTTTTCCTGTGCGGAACTAATCATAGATGTTTCCAGGGGGACCCTTTACGGGGTTCCTCTGACACCGGACGTTGTTGGTGCTCTTCGCTGCAGAAATGTCCTGAACAGACACAATAATGAATGGAGGTTTTGATACAGTGAGCGACCTTTGCTTGCATCTAGTCGAGATGACATGAAGCTTTAAGTTTACCTGACCCCGTTTCCCGCCGCTGGTGAGTGATGCTAACTGTTAGCCTAGCCTTTTCTCCCACTGATTTGTCATCGTGCTATTTAAACCTCAAATGCCTTTAGGGGTTAAATCTAAAGCTGCCGAGGGACGAAACGGCTTCATTTGGTTTAAATTGATATTGGCTTGATGTATTTCCTTCTCAGAGGTACCATGGCAGCGAGGATGAAGCTGAAGCTGAAGACTGTGTTTGTGCTTTACTTCATGGTTTCCCTGATGGGTCTCATCTATGCGCTGATGCAGCTCGGTAAGTGGGATAACCAGAAAATATGGAGCTAAATTGGTGCCATAAAGTTTGTTCAAACAAAAAAAATAGATAAATTGAAGAAAAATTATTCGAAACTGAAAATAATATAAGTTCACAACTTGTTTTCAGAAACGATGTTTTTCTCAGTTTTAGATTTTATTTTACTTTTTGACATGGCGGAAGGGTCTCAGATGACTGAAAGCTCAACACAGCAGCTGGACAAAATATTCCCACATGTTACTTCCAAGGACGAAACCTTCAGGAACTGAAAGTAACATATGAGAAATGTCTTTAAATATTTGTTTTAATGTCGAACAAAATGGCGGTTCTGGGTGTTATGACATCATTCCAAACTATAGAAACACAAGATTTTCCGAATATTAAATCTTCAAAAATTAAAATACTATTAATCGATCAAATCGATTTATTGCCTAGGCCAGCACTGCGACTGTGCAGAGCACGACCTGCCGAAAGACCGCGCCATTTCCCGCCTGCAGGAGGAGCTCTACCGCCTCCAGGGCCAGATACGGCAGCTGGAGAAGGCCAAGCAACCAGAGAAGAAGCAGCCTCCTAAATCCTCACTTTCCACCATCTTTGTCATCACCCCAACATATGCCAGGTATTCTTCCTCCATTCTCTGGTCCCTTCGGTCGCGGTCTGCGTAAAAACCGACACAGAGCGAAGAAAAGCAAATTACTAGCGGTTTTAAGTTTTTTTTTGTTTGTTTTCTTTTACAACTATTTTTGGCGATATTTTTTTAGGGCTGTAGTGATACAATAATCTCACAATACGATACACGATATTCTGCCCACAATACGATATATATTGCAATATTCAGCGAACGATGCAATTCAATACATTTTTGCGATTTTCTGAAAGATTTTAGAGGGACAGAGTGATTTTGGTGATATTTTGTGACTGTTATAAAGTTGGATTGAATTAATTTAACTGAAAACTGATTAAAAGCACCAACTACACAATACCTGCTCTGGTTGGACACAGACTTAAAAGTGGACAGCTGGACAAAATTAATCAAAGAAGTGGTGAGAAAACATGTTTCTTTTAATTGAAACGGTACAAACTGTAGCTTACATGCATTAGTAAAGTAAATAAAGTGAACCAAGTTCCTGCTCTGAATAGTTTGATACCTTNCTAAGCCTGATGACCTGGTGAAGCAAGCAGTGAGGGAACAAGGTGACAGTTGGATGTTACGATACTTGCAGATGAATATCGATTTTTTTCTAGGAAAGAAAATGTCCATATATATCGCAATATCGATATTATTATACAGCCCTAGTATTTTTATTTTTGGGTGTGTCGGACAGCAGTCACCATAATTTCTAAAGGTTCAATAAAAGACAAAACTGGGCTTATTTTCTCGTTCATTCATTGAAAGTGGCAAAATTTGTAACAATCATCAAATAGGATTAAATATTTCATAAAGTATAGCAACTGTCATTTGTTAAATTTCAGCAGTGTCTCCTACAGCGGCAATTACGTAAAATTTAATTATTAACCAAAATAAGAGAAATTCGCTTCATCGTTGCATATTGACAGAACTGACAGTAACCAAGCTATAGATATATACATATCAAAACATAAGGAATTTTGTCTGCTTTAATTCCTTAATTGAAGCCATATTTTATAGAAATCGGATAAGAAAGGCACTACGATCACTTTTACGACAGATGCGTCCTTAATATATCCAGCAGTTATTAGGACGCAGCCCTCTGCTGCCCTCTGCTGGGTCCTCATGGAAATCAAGAGCGGCAGAGATACAAGCAGCCTTTAGCCCAGTGCGGCTAATGTAAGTTTCCGGGGGCGGGAGGATATAGTATGGTGCGCTCATAGTCCGGAAAATACGGTATTTGGTCTTAAAAGATTTTTTGAAAACGAATTAATTATTTGGAAATAATGTCATCTTGGAGTGACTCTGCTGTAGTAGTGACTAGCAGTGTAATCATGTAATTTTATTATCACTACATGGCAGTAAATACAGAGCATTTTACATTAAAACATGAGTGATTAGTGATGCAGGATTGTCACTACGTTCTTGCATCACACACAACAGTGTTGTGGCGGTTCAGGTGTATTTTTGAAGTGGACATGTAAAGTGCAATTTGAAATAAGAAATGTAAAATATGATGAAAATAAATGTTTGTGTTTATTTGATTCCTATTCAAGACACTTTGATAAGAATGACTATATATGTGATATAGGCGGCTACCGAGTATCTTTGTTTACATTTTTGGTTGGTGGTGTGCCTCGTGATTTTTTTCAATTAAAACAATGTACCTTGGCTCAAAAAATGTTGAAAAACACTGCCTTATTGGAACAGGCTGGTTTTATGGACGTGACTCTGTGACTCCCAGTAATGGCGTCTGTCGGAGCGTCACTAGCTGAAGCGGCTGATGGTAGATGTCCGATCCAGAGAGGTTAACAGTGGCCGTCTTCTCCTCCTCGTCCAGGCTGGTCCAGAAGGCCGAGTTGACCCGCCTGTCCCAGACTTTCCTTCACGTCCCTCAGCTGCATTGGATCCTGGTGGAGGACTCGGCACGCAAGACGCCACTCGTCTCCAACTTCCTGCTGAAGAGCGGCCTGACCTACACGCATCTGAACGTTCCCACCGCAAAGGAGCACAAACTGCAGGAGGTCGGTGCATCCGCCATTTTAGCATACAATCGGTTTTATCATGATTACATTCTAGATATCTAAAACGACATTTTGACCATCCCGAATGATAATTTAGGATATTTACATTCACATTCTAACTAGTAAGCAGCGGGCAAAGTACCCACAATTTGTGCTCTAGTAAAAACAGCACTATTTCTACGTGTTTTTACTCAAGTAGTAGTAAACGTAGCCATCCAAGAAATTAAAAAAGTAAGAGTAACAAAGTATTTGGCAAGTTAACTCAACTACTGAGTAACTGATCAAATTACCAGTCACTTAATATTTAAAAATTACATCATCAGAAGGACCAAAATAATAAAACTAAGCGGAAATTATCACAATAAATCCCATAAGTAACAAAAAATAACAAAGTCAGACTAAGGGTATTTTTTCCAAATCAGTTTCTTTTAATATAACTGCAGGTATGTGTTTGTGTCTGGTGAACTTTTGGTTAAATTTAATTTTACTCTAGGAAGAGTCGAAATACTTCCTAATAAAATTACTGAAGTAAAAGTAAAAAGTACAGCCCAGTAAACATACTCCTAAAAGTAAAAAAATTAAGTTACTCTAGTAAATGTAATTGAGTAACTGGTTACTACCCAACTCTGCTGGTAAAAATAATTCAAGCAATTTGGACTAGTCAAAAATCAAATTTTTATTCATCTGAATTAAGAATTATGCATAAGTGTTTTCGCTGGGCGGCCAAGTCAAAGTTTACTTATGTAGCACATTTACATAAACCTCAGCTGACCAAAGTGATTCATATGGACAAAAGACAAGAAATCAAAGTAAGTTTGATTTTAAAAATCATCGTAACAATAAAAACAACAATACAATTTGGCAGTAAAGTACCAAAATAAAAACCAAGACATACTTAAAACTAAGTCCCAGCTCTGAGTCAAACTGAAACACAACATCAAAGCCGGTTTTTACGTCTTCAAACGTTTTACTCTGACTGTTCGCCGTTGACCTCAGGGTGACCCCAGCTGGCTGAAACCCCGAGGCGTCGAACAGAGGAATGAAGGACTACGGTGGCTCAGAGAGGACAGGAAGACTGAGCCGGGGGACGACGGGCAGCAGGGCGTGGTTTACTTCGCCGATGACGACAACACCTACAGCCTGCAGCTGTTCGAAGAGGTTTGTGAATGTTCGATTCCGAAAGGGGCTCAAAATCCTTAAAAGTGCTTGAAAATGTCAGAGGTTTTCAGAGCTTTGTAGTAAAGTGCAACCTAATGTTTGACTAACGCTTAAAAGTATTATTTACAGCCAAAACTAGATATTTTCATAGCAAAAGTTACAAAGGACGTTCTTGCTAAATTTTGTGGCATTTAGTAAATAGTAATAATTTTAGTAATTTTGATTGACCTAAAATAAAAAGTTTAGTTTGTTTGAAAATTCAACTGTACTTTGCATTTAAGCATTTAGTTTGAGCATGAAGGTGATTAACCTCAACACAATTTGTTTAGATTGCCAAATGAATATTTAGCTCATTGTGCCAAACATGAAAAATATTTATCTGCTAAATTGAAATAATTATTGAAATATTATTTTATACCTTAAAGTAATTGAAATTAGGGGACTTATTTTGTTATCTTACTGTTTTCTTCTGTATAGGGTGAGTGAGACTTTCCAAAACATAACATTTTGTTATATTTAATATTATCACAAGATATTAGTATTAACTGTAACAAATTATGTCATAAAAAGTGCTTGATTTCTTTTTTTTCCGGGTGTTTTTGTCAGATGAGGAGCACTCAGCGGGTTTCTGTTTGGCCCGTCGGGTTGGTTGGTGGGATGAAGTTTGAAAGCCCCGTGGTTGAAGAAGGGAAGGTGGGTCGTTGTTTTTCTAAGATGCCTCCTTACGTTTCTGGCTATGAATTCAGTTCAAGCCATCTTAATTAGGGCTGTATAATAATATCGAAATCGCGATATATATCAATATTTTCTTTCCTAGAAAAAAATCGTTATTCATCTGCAAGTATCATAACATTCAACTGTCACCTTGTTCCCTCACTGCTTGCTTCACCAGGTCATCAGGCTTAGAGTGATTCCTTCAGATGTTCAGGTT
>CAEGAF010094148.1:0-131700 GCA_903067075.1 Micropoecilia bifurca | reverse complement strand
AACAGTATGAAAACATTAGCTGCTATGCTAACAATCAGCGGTTATTTCGGACCAATTTAGCTACATAGGACATATTTTCCGGTTGTTTAGTAGGGAATTTCTGGCTGCAAAGTCAAGTAATTCTGATCTTTCATCCTTACCTGGGGAAGATAATCCTAATGGATCCAGATTGTTTCATAAGACGGTTGAAATAAATCCACACAGAACGTAAGCAGCTCCTATCGCCCTGCTGCCACATGCAAGATGGCGGACGCATTTACGTACGACTCAGCGCTCCATGAGGGGTCTACGTATTAATGTCTATGGTTGGCCACATGACTGAGTGATGATTTAATTGCTGATTAATTTGCAAAATATACAAATTTTGATATGACTTTAAAAACCACCTCATCCAAGCGCAAAAAACTTTAATCAAAAAAACGTAAGTCTTTTTTTTTTTTTTTCGAAATAGTCGTGTTAAGCAGATTTATTTCGTAATTCCAATTTGTGCAAATTTATGCTGAATGGAAACACAGCTACTGTTTAACGAAAAGACCAGAGCAGATATAGCTTCTGTGAAGAGAAAAAAAACAGAGCGAGGATGAAGTTAACAGCTTAACTCTCCAATTGCAAATCATGCCAATTGGGGAGCAGTAGGAAAAAGTCACTAACTATGAACTTCATCAGAACTGAAAATATTAAGCACTAAAAGTAGACGGTGTGTCTGCCTCATGGACTCAAACTGGGAGCTGATAACTGAAGGATCTGCTTCCCATTCTGTTTTTAGAATACCAGCACTAAACCTGCAGTCTGGTGCTGAAGTCCTCTGTTAGGAACATGTGGACCAATCAGATCTCTGATGGAGCTTTAAAGTGTTTTATGGGAGAAAGAATTTTCTTTCAATATTCCTTTTATCTTTCTCCAGTGTTGTATTCAAATAATGACTCCAGCTGTCGTATTCAGTTGTTTATTAATAAGAGACTTGCATATAAAAAAGTCTTCATAACCCTGGTAAATTAAAGGTATTAAAGTCATCTTGAGTGTTGGAGCTTTCTCAATTTGCCATTTCTTTGTCGTCTCATCGTATCTTTTCAGAATACTCAACAAAGGAAGAGCCGGTTTCTCTTAAGTGCTAGGTGATGGGGGGAAAAAAAACATGCTGCTAATGTTGTCTCCCCCTTTTTGCCGTTCATGAATATTAGGGATGGACTGAAGCAGGAAGGAGGTAGGAACAAAGAGAGGAGGAGAGGAGAGAAAGCAGGCAGGGAGGGAGGGAGGGATGGTCGGGTTGGGTTTGGGGATGGGGATGGGGGGGGGGGAAGTGATGTCATCAGAGGCCCAGCAGTGCGCAGGCTCTGTTGGAGCGGTGCTGACTGCCTATTGACTGGGAAAACAACGGGCTGTGGGAGGACGGATCAGGGCGGCTGTGGGCTATCGGCTGAGGGAAGGAGCACAGATCCAGCCTCTCCACGCCGCTGTCATTTATCTCTGGGGGTGTCTTATTTTTTTTGTTGTTTTTTGGTTTTTTTCCTACACTGGAATGAATGTAACTGCTGCTTCCCATCATCATCATCATCATCGTCATCATCATTGGGTTTTCATTTCGTCAGAACAACAGATCTTCCTGGTCTCGGAGGATCTCGCACACACACAAAGCCAGAAGAATCAGCGGCTCATCTGACTGCAGGTAATCAGCATTTTCACTCAATTACGTCCAATCCACCCTGCTGCCTGTCCGTCCGTTCAGTCCTGACCTCTGTGTGCATCCTTTCTGCCGTCATCATTATCTTGTAACCATGGTTTCCTCCATCTCCCCTTCCTCTCCTCTGCTCTCCTCTTCTCGCTGCTCCTCTTTCCCTCCCCCACTGCCTCATTTTCTCCTGCCTCCGTTCGGCTCCTTTGTAATTTCTGCCTCCATCCAGAGAATGTTAACCTCAACTGAAATCACAGTGTTTAGACTGATAAGAGAGACAACATGCCGGCAGTATGTAGACTGGTGCTTTAAATGTGAACGGGATGTTCATATTTATGCTGTGAAATTGAAGCATGTTTTCTTTTTTTTTAAAGATCAGTTCTGTCATTCTCTCTGCTCTTCATTGAAATCAGAGCTTTTAGATGAAATCCCACGTCCAGATAAATCTATGAAGTGAAACCAGACGTTCTGGTCTTCGTACCTACAGGGAGACACACCTGAGAGCTTCACACACTCCAAAAGGCTCCTTCCAAGAAAAGGGATGGGACAAAAACTCGTAGAAATGCTCCCTTTAAAAGAATACAACGGTAGTGATGTAATGTTAATGTCTGGTTCAGTTACTTGACTGAGTGAAGCCTGAAAAAGTCTTTTGACAAGTGATTTTGCTTTTATTTTATCCATACGGCATTTGTGAAAAGGCATCAGTGTCTCCTATAATGGGTTTCTCGGACATAAAAATAACCAACTACCAAATAATCAAGTTTGTTTTCCTTATTTAGCTAAACACAGTTTCCTAATTGGTTCTACTGACAGGCAGTAAACAAATCAGGCCTGATTTAATTCAGTTTACTTATGTAGCACCTATTTATAAAACATCATCTCAAGACACTTTCAGTCCAATCATAGATGCACTTCACCTGATCCTAGTTAGCGAATCGCGTTTTAAGCTCAGTTCGTTACTGAAATTGGTTTAAAAAGTTTTCCTTCAAAGGAAACCCAGCACACTGCGTCGAGACAACATAACAGTTGAAATAACAACAAATAATGTAAACCGGCGAGTAGTAGAAGAAGAAAGTGAGCAAAAGTGTTCAGTTTGTCCTCCAGCAGGCCTACAGCAGTAGAACTACAGGGACGTCTCAGGACAACCTAACCCTCCTCCACTAACTAATTGTCCGAGCTGAACATTTTTTGAAATAAACAAAACCTTGAGCCAGATGTGAAAGGCGTTTTTAAAAAACAAACACAAACAAGCCAGCCGGACGGCATGGAGACAGAGACAGGGAGGCGGTGAAAGACGATCTGCAGACGGAGCTGCACTTTGCTGAGTAGGATGACGAGGAAGAAGAGGCTTGCACAAGCTCATTTTATAAATGGGCTGCCCTGTGTTCACACACTTGGACCAGGCCACGGCCCAGCAAAGCGCAAAGGAAGAAATTTAGAGTTGTCCACTGAAATGATGCTGCGTCAAAGAGCCGGACCGAAGACACTAAGTTCTGCTCAAATGGACCGAAAAGGTTTAAAATGTTCTCGTTTTCAGAGGGATTCGGCTGGAGCTCCCTAATCGTTTCATTCACACCCAAGCTGGAAGGATTGGATGCTCACTTTTAAAAATAATGTTTTCTTCCAGTGACACTAGAAACCCCTCCACCCCCATCTGAATCCTGTTTTAAAACTACCTTTTAGTCACTGTGCTACCGATTACAATTAGGGCAGCACAGTGAGAGCCTGACTGTAATTTATGGTGAATTCCTCCATTTAATTTCACGCCCCAGAATCTTTGACACCTCATCAGTTCAGTCCCAGTAGGGGTACGTAATTAGCTGTTCACCAGTAAAAGCCAACTGGTTGGGTTCCCAGTGGGACCTGGTCCCCTTCTGGCACACCTACCTCCACCCATCCTTTGTCCGGACATCATGGTGCCAGTCCAGATGAGGTGGAGCAGACATGATTTAGAAGACAGTAGAGGGCCAACAAATATCCCCCGAGACTGCTAAGCTCTGATTGATCTTCTCTTGGTGCTAAAGGCTCCTTAAAGGGACAGTACTATGCAAAGTCGACTTTTTTAGCTATACATCATTATGTTATTCTCAAAAGCACACCGGAAGTGTTGCCTTGATTTGTTCACGCTTGTTTGAGAAATCTTTTTCTCTAACAATCTCCCATGGCAACCATTCAGCCGGTCAAACTGCCTGGTCTGACCCAGCGCTGCCTTCAGACACAGTTCCTCATTGGTGCTGCACTTTCCAAGCTTCTGAGTGGGATGGGTGCAGCCGTCCAGCCTTCAGACTCCTTCAGACTAGCTAGCAGTAATTAGCAAACACCTGGTGGAACTGCTCGTCTGCTCAGCTCTTTATTTGAGCTGCTTCTCAGTGCGACACCGATGAAAACATTATTAAAGGGTTAATGACGGAGTCATGTTGTGATGACTTCCTGTAGGCGGAGTTTTAGAAAGAAGAGCTTTTAAAGAGACAGCGTCCCAATTTCAAGTCGTTAAATTAGGACGTTAAATTTCTCTTTAGTCATATATGATGAATGCACTATTTTTATACCAACTGAATATAGCTAGTTGATTATGCTATAAAATGGCATAACGTGCCTGGCAAAACATTGCCCCTTTAAGGAGTTTTTGATTGGAACTCAAAATTAAGTCGTTTTTTTTATGTTTAACAAACTCAGTCCATTAAATTTGATTTTACTTCTGTTTGTTATCAGGACAAGAGCCCAACCTGCCAGGGGAACCATGGAAGCCCCTCTTGTTTGCTTGGACGAGGAGTTCGAGGACCTGCGTCCCTGCAGGATGGACGAGCAGGACCACTCCTCCTACTCCCCCACCACCACCACCACCGTCCCGCTGGCCTCCATCACCCGCGAGGACTTCTCCGAGCTGGAGAACTTCTCTGAGATGATGAGCTTCAAGTCGATGGAGGACCTGGTCAACGAGTTTGACGAGAAACTCAACGTCTGCTTCCACAACTACAACACCAAAACCGAAGGCCTGGCGCCGATCCGGAACCAGACCCACAGCCAGGAGGATGAGGAGCGACTGCAGGATGAAGAGTAAGTCACCGACATGAAGCTGGCATTTCTCCAGGGCTTTAAGTCTTGGGCTGTTATTGCGTAATAAGGGATTACCAGTGTTCACACAGCAAATACAGAAAGTCTTACCGAGTGTCCAGTTTCCAGTGCAAACAACTTAGTACACATGAAATAAGACAAAACTACCTTCCAAGTAGCTTTTTAGGAAAATATATCTTTAAGTCTCTATTTTTCTTTTGAAGATGGATTAAAACTAATAGTTCCTCCAAGACATTTTGTACCGTTTTAAGTGGGAAAAAAATCGGCCAGCGGAACTAATATTTTTTCTAATCAATATTCAAGAATTACTGACCTAATTTAAACTTTTATGTTTTGCTGTAAAGCCGTCAAACACGGTGGTGAAGCGTGTCCTCTGTCTTTCTGAGTTCAGTTTTCATTTCATTGGTAATAACTGATTTGTAAAAGCATTAAGAAGCGTAAAACATCCAAAGGGGCGAATTAGCAAACATTTTGTAACTGGGATCCATTTGGCGAGTCTGAGTCTAAACACTACAGCCATCTGACTTTTGAAAACAGTCTGCAGTGCAGACAGAGCAGATCGAGCTTCCTGAAGGCAGCGGCTTAGCTGGAGATTAACAGTACATTTGTACATTTGGAAATGTTTCATTTGGAAACAGATTATAAGATGTAGAGTCAGAGTAAAGCAGGAATACATGCCAACTCAGACAGAATGTATGTACCAATCACCTGAAGATGACATTGAATCACTATACAGTATGGCAACATGTTGCCATGGAGATTCAAATTCACATAAAGATGACTATTATCTCTGTTGAAGTTAAAATGTGAGAATAAGTAACTATCCAAATATGTGTCACCTAATATGCCCATATCAACTATATCATTAGTTTATGCTTTGTAAGGAAGAACATAAAAGGTAGAAATGCCTCTGTTGACAGATAAATGTATTTGATTGTTCTTAGATTTTTGGTAATATATTGGTAGAACACTAACAATAATATACTATTTGGTTCTCAGCTGTTCCAAAGTAACAGATTTTTAATATGTGATCTTGAAAAACGCATGAAATATACTGACTGTGAACATCCTCAAGTACGTCAAAGCATGACTTACTTCACGTATTTGATGCCCTTTTATCAGTTTCCTTCTTTATCACTGAAGGGGAAATGCTTCAATCTGCACATTCTTAAAGCTGTTTCCAGTGTAATTGGTTTTAAATGAAGACATATTTGCTACTTCTTTATAATAATCAACAATAACTAACAGTGTTATAATTGATAAGTATAGATTGGAACACATCTAATCTCACATTACAGTGAAATCTGTAAATTAGAACCAACTATTCAACAAGTGAACTGCAAAAGCTCAAAATCTTACCAAGTATTCTGGTTCTACTTTCTAGTAAACAATATCTTAGTTTATTTCAAATAAGGCAAAGCGAATTTGTAACATTTAAGCAAGATAAAGGAACTTGTATGTTAATAATTCCTTAATATTTATGAAGATATTGATATCTTTGGTTTTACTTCACTTATAACAAGCCATTTCCCCCACATTTGTTGGTGTCTCATTGTTTTTGCAGTGTATCAGAATTTGTTCTACAGCCAAATATACTCATCTACTAAAAACATGGGCTTTGAGTAAATACTGAAAAACAAACTGATATGCTTAAACTCTACGGAAAACCTCCTCTGAGGTGACGGCGTTCACACAGAGGACGTCCATTCATTTCCTTCTCAGGCTAACTGCTTAGCAACACAAGCATTTTCTAACCCATTCATCTCGTACCACTCGGTGGTACTGAGACCAAAATAGAGTCTTTAGCGCCAAAACCGGAACAAAGGATCAAAGGATTCCTCACGAAGGCCACAATGTGCCAAAACACTCTGTCGGTCAGAGCTCCGATTCTCTCCGCCACCTTGTTGAGATGCTTTGCTGAATTATTCAGTGTGAATTTTCCTACGCCTCGGTTAACTTTGGCTCTGCTTCAGTCGTGGCCTCTCGTCTCCCACCAGCTGACTGCCAGGCCCTCCCGCTTTGAGTGAGGATATCTGAGGCGTGGACGCAGACGCCGAGCCGGATCCTTCTAAATATAGCCTGATTTTGATGCGAGAAGGGAGGGTTTGAAGAAAGAAATGCACGATTCCAAGCAATGTTCAGCCAGGGTGAAAGCAGCTCAAGAAAGCGCAAAGAAAGCTGTACGTGTGAAAATTTGGCAGATGCCGCATCTGATGTGGTGGCCAGACAAAAATGAACAGAGTCCTGATTTTATGCTTTTCATGGCATCTACAGTCAATTGTGACATCAAGTGATCTCCGTCAATTGTTATTTGGTCCCATGAGTGCTACTTATGCGCAACCTACAAGCATTTATTAATAGAAAGCGAGACGGTATTGATGTTCCGAACGCCGACAGGATCGTGTGACACAGGAGAAACATTTCCGCTTCGTCTGATTCAACAGAAACCCGGCAGGTACACAGACCAGCAGAAGTCCTTTATATTAAGCTGCGGTTTGGCTCTCAACCCGTTCTGGTGCTTTCTGACTTAATTCCCCCGCAGTTGCTGCCTGGTACGAGTTATAGCAGGCCAACAAGCTGATGGAGAGCGCAGTATTAAACAGAATGACTGCTGATCCGTGGCAAGCAGCCCACAAACGCAGCAGCACAGCTTTGTAGCATCCAAGCCCTGTAGGACAGACGGCACTGTCATCCGAACTCTCACCGCAGCGTTTAGGACAAACTGGAGGCTTCCTGTCTGATGTTTGAGGTCCCAACAAGATCTGTCTGTTAGTCTGTAGATGACCTAATGCTTTGGCACCAAGATATATTGTCGTATTAACCTTCCACACCTTTTGGTTTCTTTGCCTCCCCATGAAGCAGAAGCAGCATTGAGTTGCTTTGCTCCTCTAATCTGGAACAAACCTCCAGAAAACCGCAGATGTCAAGTCAAAGTTTGATTGTACAGCATATTTACAACAACCTCAGCTGACCAAAATGGTCAACAACGACCACAACATCACAGGTACATGAATAAAAATAGTAATAAAAACACAGAAAATAAGTTAGGTAAACCCAAAGCAGTACAGTGATTATAAAACTGGCAGAAAATACCAAAAAAACATATAATAATAAAAAAGCAAAACAATACTTTGCTGAAAGATTGAGTTTCTTTAAATCATCATCGGATTTGTTGTCTTCAGTTCATACAACCTGGCGCCACGGCAATGTAATGTTTTCCTTATTTGTTGCTTTATTTTCTTTTTAATAATATGAAGCATATTGGATTTCCCTGTAGCAGCAAATAAAACTACATTTTCCTTATCTTTTAATTTTTCACGTTATAAAACGACGGGGGAGCAGAAGGAAAAGTGTGAATGGCTTTCAGTTTGTATTTTCAATTTAAAAAAAAAATCTGAAAAGTGTGACCAGACTTTTCTCTATCAGCTTTGCTGTATGTGGCTATTTTGTAAAACAAACATATATAACTAATTATCCTCCTCGCCTTTCTTCTGCTATGGGAAGAAGTGCTTTGGCAATGCAGCTGTTTCTTCTAGAAGCGCAAAAGCAATTTTATTGACTAGAGAAATATACGAACCAACAAATCCTCTCCATGTTAATAGGTGAATAAAAACAAGAAAAGAAAATCCTTCGCTAGCCTTTGTTCTAGTGTATTGAGTGTTTGAGTTGCAGCCTGCAGCCTGGGCAGGCGGGTGTGAGCGGTGAGGTAAGCTGTCCAGCTGAATGGACTCCTCTGTGCTCCGTGTGCCAGTGGGAGCAGGGCAGCAGCAGCAGGGCAGCCTGGAAGCAAAGCAGAAAAAAAACAAAAAAAAAACACAGAATAACTCCAAGACTCTCAGTGCTATTGTTCGCCTCCTCTGCCAGTCGCTGTGCCGCACAATGATGTGAGGAACTTTATTTGAATCTCAGCTTAAGGCCACATCTAGACCAAATAAGTCTTTTTTTTTTCCTGCAGAGTTTCTTTGCACCGGAGTAACCAAAACCGTTACTCGGCCTGATGTTTGGTCGTTCGGTGTTTCCTCTTCTGAGTGTGTGTGTGTTTGTCGTTGCAGTGTGTGGGACGCTCTGACCGACAACTACATCTCCACCTGGGACGGACCCAACTCTGAGGGACTCAACGGCAACCTGTCCGACCACGAGGTACGTTCTTCTCTAAAAACCTTTGGCTTTCACTAGACTATTTATTCGTGTTTCTGTTTCCCATTTGTTGGCTTTAGGTTGATTTCACTTACAGCCCACATCTGGCCAGACATTGCAAAGTTTTTAGGGTAATCAATATCCTACAGAGTCAATACAAGGCCCAAATTAAACACATTTATTTCCTTTAAAAGAAAAAAAAATCTTTTGTCATGAAGTCATGAAGCCATTTCATAGTTTTGAACTTTTTCTTTCTGCTGATTTTCAGATCCATGAAAAAGAGGAGGAGGAAATGAATGAGAAGAACGAGAACGCCAACTACCTGAACGATGAGCCTCTGATCACAGCAGATCAGGTTTGACGTGAAGAAAACGAGTGGGCTGCCCCTTTAAAATGCCACGCAGCCGTTCCTCCTGAGAACTGGTTTTATTCGAGCGTTTACCTGAATTTGCTTGTCGATTTACGCGGGCAGAGCGCGCGTGTAAAAACGACGTCAGGTTCAAATCGGCAAAAACATGAATTTATCAGACGTTTTCGACTGCAGCTGAGGTTCGGGCTTGTGATCGCGTACAACGCTTTGATTCTCTTGGAGCCTGAACCTGTGAAACAGTCGGTTTAACCCAAGGAGCTGCTGTGTCAAGAAGAAATCCAGCACTGATCAAAATGATGCTGCACCCCCCGATCAGCCGCTTCTCTAGGAAAATAGAAACGTTAGCGGTGCATCGAGAGATGGAAGCCAGGATGAGTGTCTGCTGTCTTCCATCTCTGTCGGAGTCTAAGAGTAGATCTGCAGGCCACGTTTTGACCTTTTCCTTTATTAAATCACCAAAATCATTTAACAGGAAAACCATTCTTGGGTCTTATCCAGGAAGTAAGAGTTCCCAAATATCAGCAACATTAAAATTGTTCAAATTCGAACCAAACTGTGCAAAATTAGTCGGCCAACAAACTCTTCATCGTCTCCAATGAAAATAGTGTTGAGTGTTTTGGCGATCCTGCTGCTCGGACAGCTGTCCAACACTCCACTGCTGCTGTGCGGCGCTGCAAGCCTGCATGCGTTAATAATTGATAACATGCATCGCTACAGAGGAGGCTCTGGGCATCTCACTGGCTACTTATAAATGGAAAGCATCGGTATGCACTTAACCATGGCCAAATCTCTGTCTCTGTCTCAGGTCATTGAGGAAATCGTTGAGATGATGGAAAACTCTCCAGATCCCGGCGAAACCGAGGAGGAGGATGAGGAGGAGAGCAGCCTGTGCTCCTCCAGGACCAACCCGTCCCTGCTGGAGGAGATCAGGCAGCTGTCCCAGGCCTCCAACAACAACTGCTCCTACGAAGGTAGATGAGAAAAGAATCCTGACGTGCAGTAAGGTTGTCCAGAGTCCTGCTAACAACCTCATTATTTGTCTCCGGTGTGTTGAAGTAGAGATACATTTAAGAGCTGCAGGAGACCAGCCCTCCAGGCGTGGAGTTGCCCATCCTGCTAGACCCTATTCTGGTCTTTATACATAAAATCATATGTAAAAAAAAAAAAAAAAGCTATCACTCATTATATATTTGTTATTTATTTAATAAAGATGAAAGAAAAATAGAAAAGTCTGTGAAAAAACTAAAACCCAACACATGGAAAAAATATACACAACACATCTATCCCTAACTAATAGATTACATTGAAATTATAAACAAGGTTATTCTTATAGCTGCCCAAATAATAAAATGTATCTTTGTTTTAAAATAAGTTGCTTTTTTATTTTTTTAGCACTGTTTCTATTCCAATAGCAGAATCTGTGGCCTTAAAATGAAGAGTTTTGACTCATAACCCTGTTTAGTCATATAATACATTAATACATTCTTCCATCTAAAGTGGACATTTCTCAGATTCAAGTCGGGTAGAAAATATTTAAAATACTCGATAAAGTGTAGCTCTTTCATTGAAGACTATAAAAACCCAATATGGCTGCCATGAATACGCATGGCCTTAAATATAAGGTAATAAACAGTTTATTGCTCCTGTCTTTCATTAAGCCTGTGTTCAACATCTACACTGTTACACGTTCTGTTTATTTACTACGATTTTTCGATAGTGTTGAAGTACGAGGCTGGCAAAACCAGGTTGTATAGATGCTGTGCGGCAGGAGCGACTGGTGCTTGTCTTCAGTTTGGATCACATGAGGATTTTTGTAACTTATTTTAATGACTAATCATGGCAAAGATGTTTTTTTTCTTTAACAATTCTCATAAAATCTGATTGCTACTCTTTTCCCCCTGTATTTCATCTTTTACTGGATAAAGTATTTTGGCGAACTTGGGACTGTTTTTCTTTAACATCTTCAGCCTTTTCTGCGTCGCCTGTAGAGTCTGGTTGCGGTCGTGTTGGTGCTTTTTCTCACCGCCTCGTCTTTTCCCGCCCTGCAGGCCTCAGCTGCATGCCCAGCTCAGCGCTGACGGAGCTGCTGCACAGGGTGGAGGCCGCCATCCGGGAGTTCTCAGAGGAGCTGGTCAACCAGCTGGCCCGGCGGGACGAGCTGGAGTTCGAGAAGGAGGTGAAGAACACGTTCATCACAGCTCTGATGGAGGTGCAGAACAGGCAGAAGGAGCAGCGGGACAGCAGCAAGCGCAAACGGCGGGACAAGGCGCTCAGCCTGCAGGGCGGCGGGACGGCGCCCTCCAACGGGGGCAACACCGCCTCATCCGGCCAGAAGACCGGCACCATGCCGGTCAAGGTGAATACGCGGAATTATTTCCACTACTCTGTTAGGATGTATATGTTCCAGACCCATTAAAAAAACAAAACAAAAAAAACAGAGTGGGTCTGTACTTGTTCATTTATGTCAGTAACTCAACTCAAACTCATTATCGATTTCACACAAACTGATGTTTTCAAGTCTTTGTTTCTGGTAATTAGGATGATTTTCAGATCACTGTGAATGAAAACGAATGAGATGTGGTCTTAAAGGTACAGTATAACCTATATGAAAGAAAGAATGTCACCATGTTGTGACAGATTAATATGAGACAGATAGTCTGTGCAAAGATCCACCTCCCCCCTGCGCTGCTATCGTAGCCTGAAGAAATGCCCCGACCAAAATCAACCAATCAGAGCCAGGAGGAGGGTCTTAGCACTATCAGTCAGTCTTATGTACTCACTGCTAAATGTGCTAATAGTGGACAAACATCTTACAGTTAATCCATAGTCATCTATGCTATGCTAATTAACCTGAGCATTCAAGGGATGGGAGATAGATGGGGAGGGAGATGAGCTGCGCCACACGGAGGGTGATTGACAGCACTAAGACCCGCCTCCTGGCCCTGATTGGTTCTTTCTGGAACGCTCTGGATCACTGGGGATCAAAAGAACCAGAGTATTTCACAGAGTATCTGTTGCATGCTATGCTTTCACACCACAGTAAGTTAAAAAAATATGTTAAAAAAATATACGTACATTTTTTATCAAAGTTATTAAAAGTATTGTTATTTTCAAAAGGTTATATCTTTAAGGGACTTACAGATAAGTGACATCCCAGAACTTGTTCGCTTTTCCGCCTTCCTTCTCTGGCTCTTCCACTAATGGATGTCAGATCCATTACACTCTAAATGATTTTACAGGAACATCTACATCCAGGACCAGCCCAGTTCTGCTCACTCTGCTCCCGCTCAATAACACGGGCCTAAGGGGTTTTCCTTACATGCAACGCACAAACGGTGGTTTTATCTGAGAGAGCAGACACCTGAATCTGTGCCAACGTCGAGCAAATAAACAAAAACTGTGTCCGTAGTTCTGCTTTGAGCTACTTAATACTGTAAATGTGACACGGAATAAAGAGAACTGGGAGTAATGACATACAGTTATCAGCAGAGTTTTGCAAAGGAAACATACTTTTGACAGTCACTCATAATGTGTGTGTGTATGTGTGTGTGTGATCCATAGCGCTTCAGCATGGAGGGCCTGTCCAACATCCTGCAGACGGGCATCAGGCAGACGTTTGGGAGCACAGGAAATGAGAAGCAGGTAATGTGCTGACTCATCATGTCAGCTCTCTCAACTGATGATAATTGAATCTTCTGTACTGTTTAGCTGAATAGAACATTTTGCTGAAAGTTTAGCACACAGACAACTCGTGCAGTGTAAGTTGTAAACATTCTTTGTTTGGTTTCCTGGTGATACATTTTATTTTTTTGTGTGTGTTAGATAGAAGTTAACCGCCTGAGGTTTAAAAGTGTTGGTACTAAGATAAGACCTGAGAATGTTTAGTCAGAGGCTTCTTTAGAGTTTTTTTGCAAGACTGACTGCTACTGAGATCTTTCCTGTCTGCAGTGTATGAAGTACGAATGACCAAGCAAAAAAAAAAACAGAAAAAAAAAGTCAGAAGTTCCTGTTCTCCGTGTTTGTGTTCAGCGGTTCACATCGGTGACGGCGTCCTCCTTTCATCGCTCCTCTTCCTTGGTAAACTCTGAGTTTTTTCTTGGTTTCAGTATCTGAACACTGTGATTCCATACGAGAAGAAACCAAGCCCTCCGTCTGTCGACGACCTGCAGATGCTCACAAACAGTAAGCGTCCGCACGAGACCGAACGCGAGAGTCGATCGCCAGGTCCGACATGTGAAATGACTGTGAACCTTCTCTCCAAACAGTCCTCTATGCCATGAAGGAAGACAGTGAGAAGGTGCCTACGCTGCTGACGGACTACATATTAAAAGGTAAACGTCATCCAGACTCTCCCAGAAATCAGTGAGCTGCTTGATCTGACCAGAATGCAGCGGCATAATTTGATTTGTCTTCCCTCCCAGTCCTCTGTCCCACCTAAAGATCCGTCATACCAGGAGTGAAGTGTGACAGGGAAACCGCCCCCCCCCCCCACCCTGCCCCTCCCACCCTGAGCCCCTCCCCAGGACTTTCCTGACCTTCTGGCCCAGTCTGCATGAGCTCCCCCCGTTTTCCATTACCAACCATGGATCGACACCGTCCGCATTATCTCATCCGTCTAAACTACGACTACTGCCTCCCGCTGAGCTCACCTCGTCCTTCCCTGCACACCCGTCTCTGGCCAGACACCAAAATGGCCGCTGCCTGAAAAAGCGATCGGGACGGTCCAGTCCAGTCCCACTTTTACAGGACTTCACTAATGGAGCATGATAAGCTGGTTAACGGTACAGGGATCCAGTTTCAGATATCACTTCTCTCTTGTCTTTTCATCTCTCGTTTCGTTGTCATGTTTGTTTGTTTTTTTTTGCTCTGACAGACACTGGTTTTGTTAGGTTTATTTACAGAGACGTTAATCACGGAACGATTGCTCTTTTCAACACATATATACAGACATCCATGTAAAGTGGATTGTATGGGGAAACGTGATTCATAAGAATACAAAAGCCATGCACCTTTCTCTGCCAACTCAGTACTGTAGTTCCTTTAGAGTGAGGAGAAACACACTACTATTACGGGTGCAGTGCAGTGCGTTACAAAGCTTCTTTCACAATGAATATTCAGTGCTCTTCAAACATTTTTTTTATTTATTTTTAAATATTAATATATATATATATATATATATATATTATGTTGTACATTATTTTTTATGTTTCTTTACTGTAACTTATTCCACTCTGCGCAGCCACCTACACGTGTAAATCTTGTTTTTTAAGTTCAGTGACTGAAAAAAATCATTTTAATAACTGTGTATGTATTTCAATATTAGCATTTTTTTTTCTTTTGCCCCATGTAGATGAATGTTACATCGCTTAATTGCTAATTCAAATAAACTTCTACCCTCAATGTTATTGCTTTCTTTTATGTATTCAAAAATACACTAACTGAAATCTTAAGACATATTTATGAGTACACTGTGTAAGAGAATATGCTTAACCATGTGTGAAAGTATTTCATCACTTTTACAAATCAATCATGACCAACAAAATCTGACAAAAAAGGAGGAAAAAAACTTTTTAATGTCAAACTGAAAACTGTTTTCCAACAATAAATGGCTATTAAATATGTGCTTTTAACATGAAATAAGTGAAAACATAAATTAAATATTCAACTCCCTCATGTCAGTATTTAGTAGCATTTTTGGCTGCTGTCGCAGAGCAGAGTCTGTGTGGATCGGTGTGAGTCAGGCTGGACATCTGGCCGCTGCAGATTTACCACAAACTTTACACCCCGTGTTACTGCAGCAAAAAATAATAAAAAAAAAAATCTGATTTCATTTGGAAACTGATGCAGTTCCCACACTCTCTTCTTTACCTCAGCAACAGAGCTGCTTTGCTGCCACCTTGTGGTTTAAGATCTGAAATGATGACACTTGCATGAAAGTTAAGAGGAGAGAAAGCATAAGGAGGCAGTGGGTCAAGTGTTATGTTTTTTGTTTTCCAGATGATTTTGTCGTCTGTCCACAAGTGTTTATGATTGGGGAAAAAAGAGTAAAAGGCCTTAGTCCTCGTGACGGTGGTCGTTGGTTTGATTCCCAGCCTGGCTACATTTGCCGCATGTCTCCCCTCCACCCCGTCATTACCCTGTTTCCTGTGGAGCTACTCTTAAATAAAGGCCACTAGAGACAAAACCTAAAAAAAAGAAAGGTTTGAGGTTCCATCTTTTTGCCCTTTGTGCAAATTGGTCTTGGATTTTCCCACTGATGCTTTCTGAATCAATATCCTGAATGAATGAAAAAAAAAACAAAAAACAAACGCAAGAGTTTGTTTATATTTTATTTGAAAATAACAGGCTTTTTTTTTCAATGAACATAAATATGGAGTACACAAGTGGACAATGCACATCGATGTCTGGACTTTAGGCCTTCTGTATAAATAAGACGCGTCATCGCCTGTTTGTCCACAGGAAGCCTCTAGAATGCTCCCTGCTGTGATGGAGAGCACTTATTTAGTTCATAAAGTTACATAGTAAAGAGAAACGCTGTTCACGTGCTCTTATGTTTGCTGTAGAAAAATAAAGGCTCAACTTTAACAATACATTATAATCATCATGTACACATTTAATTGACTCAGTCGCTCTCTAAAACACGGAGTCTGATAACCGTAAGAGACAAAATATTTTCCAGTTTGTTTAAGTGTCACTGACATTCAACAAAAATGCTCCGCAGCTAAGAAACATTTCAAATCATTCGTTTCTGGAATGTTTTCACTTTCTGTGTTTGTGGTCGAAAGTCAGACAGCTAATAAAATGTCTTTGTGTGTAAAAAAAAAAAAAAAAAAAGAAGCACAGCAGGAGAAAGGAGAAACTATGAGAAACGGATTTTTTGTCCATTTTTTAAAAAAATCTATGAAAAAAAATAAAACATCTTGAATAAGGAAATGTATATATGCGGTCACCTGGATACATTCCTAAAGAAGAGAATTTGTTCATGGTGTGAGATCTGTTTAAATTCTTGCAAGTGGAGAAGGTTCTCTCTGTAAACAAACAAATATTTGATACATTTTTACTCTTTATTGGATTCCTCCTGCCATTTCTGACACAATTTTTAAGTTTGTAACTCTTCCTATGAAATATTTCAGAATGTGCAAATTGTTCTGGAATAGTGAGTTATGACTTTTGGTGATTATAAGCTAATAATAATAAAAAACAAATGCAAAAGAAGGAAGGTCAGCCCTTCATAGTTAATCCCTCCAGCAGGAACATGATTCAAAGTAAAAGCTGGACTTTATCCGATTGGGGTTTTTCGATACCATTGTCAACAGTTTAGCTTAAAGTTTTCTGTTTGTTTGTTTGTTTGTTTGTTTTAAACATGGGGTCATTTATTCAGAGCTTCACAGTTCAACACAATGAACTGTAAAATATTCAGAAAGTTTTAAAGTCCCACTACTTTTGTCCCCATTTCATCTCCACATTTACAGGTTTAATAAACATCTATGAGTTTTACTGCGGGCTGCACAGTGGTGCAGTTGGTAGAGCTGTTGCCTTGCAGCAAGAAGGTTCTGGGTTCAATTCCCAACCCTGGTCTTCCTGCATGGAGTTTGCATGTTCTCCCTGTGCATGCATGAGTTTTCTCCAGGTACCTTATCAAAGTATCAAAGGTACTTTAGTTTCCTCCCACAGTCCAAAAACATGACTGTCAGGTTAATTGGCCCCTCCAAATTGTTCCTAGGTGTGAGTGTGTGTGTGTGCACGGTTGTGTGTCTCTTTGTTGAAATGTGTTTCTTGTGCTTGCCTCTATAATTTCAGAAATCGTCAACTCATATTAGAACTTCATAAGTTCATAAGTAACCTGAAGTGAATCTGCTGCTATGAAAAGATGCAACATGTCAGGAACAAAGACAATTTTGTCTTTGGTTCAGTATCCAGTGTTTCAGATTAATTTGCCATCAGTGTTCAATATCACCATCCATAAAGATTAGAGCTGGGAAAAAAAAGAATCAAATGTCTGGAACACATTTAAAAACTAACAAATATCATATTTATATAGATTTTTTTGTCTTACTGGAAACTTAATCTGCAAGGGTGAAAATATGAAGAGTTACAACAAAGCAGTTCTGAATCAGAATCATAAACAGATTTCAAGACTAGAGACTAGAAGATGCTTCAAATTGAACTCCATCCACCCAAACCTTCATGCTGGACCTAAGCCAGGATTTCCAAGATCCTTCTAACATTGAACGGATCACAGCAGATCTAAACTGCCCAGTTTTCACAGAAACTCAAAGCTCTGTCTCCATCGCAACACCGCAGGCTGCTTCCTCACAGTCTGTAGAGTTTCAATCTAAATACGGGAGGAAAAAACCAACACGGTATCTTCATCCGCTAGCAGGTTTCTGTGCGGCTGCGTCGCCCCACCTCAAAGACTGACGTTTTGTGCTCGGCGGGCATAACTTAGTTTCTGTAGACCGAATGAATTATGCACTCCAGATGCAGAATGTGTGCTTTTTCCTCTCGTCGCTTATCTGATCAAAGTGAGACTTTCAACCCTTGGAGTTGTTTTTTAAGAGTCGAGCTGTGAGGAAATGTAAAATCTGCGACTCAATCCTCGTGGTTATTCCTCCTCATCCGTCTCCCGTCTCTGTGCCAAAGATGACGCTGCTGGGGCATCATGACTAAAACATCTGCGACCAAAGATCTCATTTAAGTTTAAGTATTGTGCTGGGAGCCCTATGGTGCGTTCACACTGCAGTCTGAAGTGACCCAATTACGATTTTTTTGCCAGGTCTGTCACACTGCCAGTAAATGCGACCTGTTTGCGTTCTACAGTGTGAACAGGCAAACGACCTGAAAGTGTCCCACATGCGCACTAGAGGGCGCAATAGCGTCAGCGTTCTCAATGTTCTGCCAACTGCCATAAAAAGAAGAAGTTCTCAGTGTTTGCAGAAGTAAACATGGAGGCTAACGGTGGAGCTTAGCTTACATATTTGACGTTGTGGCCACAGCAGCTTAATAACAACTTAATCCTCATTGAGATTTGTTGAGAATCTGTGACAATTCAGTTTGGATGAATGTGACCTGGACTATAGGTCGCATTTGAATCGGATACATATCAGATATGGGTCACATTCGAAAAGAATCCGACCTGTGCTGTTCAGACTGTCATGAAAAAATTGGATGAAAGTCGCATTACGTAAAAAAAAAAAAATCGGAATTGGGTCACTTCAGGCTGCAGTGTGAACAAACCCTTATTGTTCCACGTGCTGCAGAGCGTCTGCAGAGATCAAACATATTCTGGACTTTTCTTTAAACGCTGCAATGTGAAGGGGTCTTAAGAAACAATGACTTATCTTTCAGGTAGTTGTTGTAATAAAGGGTGGCTGAGAGATTTATGTTCCGCCTATTTCCTGTAATATCTTTGCTGAAAATTGGGAATAATTAACCCCTTTTTTTTAAAAAACCAATCCGGTTGCCGGGTGAACAGCTGGAGAACGGCATGACAATAAAAAAGTAGAAAAGGGAATTTTATCTATACGTCAATAGTGAGAGCAGAATATAAAGAGTGAATACAAAGCAAGTAAAAAGCATGTCTTGAATGGTTGTCATGGCAGCCTGCCGACTTGAAAGCGAGTAACAGTTAAGTGACGTCATCCTCTTGTCCTGTTAGCTAAATAAAATAAAATAAAAACACAAAGCGTTCCCTCCAGAGACCCGGCTGAGCCTCCAGTAAGTCCAACTGCGTGGCGCGGCACTTCTACTTAGACCAGAGAGCCTGCTTGGTTTTGCGCAGGCACCATGATGGGCACCCCTCCCATGCGGTGGATGTTGGAGGCTGTGATGGCGGAGCTGGGTAGCGGTGGCGGGGACGGGGCCGGCTGGAACTGGCCCTGCAGCTGGGCGTAGGTCTGGGGCAGCTGCTGGGCCTGGGGCAGGTGGCCGTAGCGCTCCTGGACGGCCTGCGAGCTGCCGTTGGCGGCCTGGGCGGAGCCGGGCTGTCCGTGGGGCAGCGTGCTGCTGTTGTTGTAGCTGTAATGAGTGGGAGTGGAGGCCCCCTGCTGGCGGGGAGGTCTGTAGCCGGTGGCGCTGCCCGTGGCTGTGATGATGGAGGCGGTGTCCGAGGCCGGGTGCTGGGGATACTGCTGCAGGTGGTGGTGGTTGTCTTTGTGGCGCGGGCTGGAGGCGATGGACGACAGCGTGCCGTTCTTGGAGATGACGTCGGAGCCCATGCCGCTCTTCGCCCAGGAGACGCGCTTCGGAGCCTGAGCGTCTTCCCTGCAGGTCGGGGGAACATCAGGGGTTAATTAAAGGAACGATCCACTTTTTTTCACTCCTGACACCGATTCAAATACGGTAGAATAAAAGGTCTTGTCATGACAAAATGTTTTTGTTTTGTTTTATCAATTCAACACATTTTCAGGCCTTAATTTGAGATACATGCATTTAATGCTTTTTAAGGCTTTTGGAGGATGTATGGACACCTGGTGGAGGTGAAGAGGAGCGCATGCTGAGGCACATGTTGAACTGAAACATTCTCTGAGCTGATTAAACTTTATGAGTTTCCTGTTTCACCTCCTAATTCTGCTAAACGCACAACTCACTCTTACAGATATGTTAAAGAAAATGCACATCTCCTTTCAGTTTCACTGCTTTGTATAGCAAAAACTATCAAAAATAGATTAAAAATGATTTAGATTCCATGCAGTATTGAACACATTTTTGATTTCATCCCATCATCGTATTAGAATTGAAGCCAATATGGAAAAGAGTTGAGTAACAAAGTACATTGTGTAGCTTCTACTGTAATAACTTGAAGAAGTTTTATCAATTATATCTCGTAACTAAGACTTTTACAAATCGACTAGTTCCTTGAGGTTTGTGGCCATTTGTCAGACTATGAGGATTTTTTCCCCTTGTATGTTTATGCAAAGTGTGTCATAGGGATGATGTATGTAATACAATTGCTTTATCCCGTCAACATTGAAATATTGGTAAAATGAGCTTTTCTGACATCAGTTTTGATTCGTATAAAAGTTGCCAGACGAACTCACTTGATTTCATTGGCCATGTCGTCCTCGTTGTCTCTTCTTCTCTTAAAAATAAGCAGAAACCCGACGCAGACACAGAGGAGGAAGATGAAACCGAGGACCGATCCGACTGTCGCACCAACAATCATTCCGACCTTATTGGCTGAAATCGTGACACACACACAAACAAAAATCAAAAAAAGCTTGCTTCATAGATTCAGAAGTTTACGTACAGTTTGCGATTATGTCTGGTGTTGCGTACTGTTGATAATGTCCAGGGTGACGTAGCAGGTCTCGCTTCCTGCCGTGTTGCTGGCTGTGCACACGTACGTCCCGGACATGTTGCTGCTCAGGTTGCTCAACTTCAGATTCCCTGTGTTCTCATCTGAAGCAGCAGGTTGACCACAGACACACGTCCAACCATTAGAAACAGCTTTCTGTGCGTTTAGGATGTGTGAACTCTGCACAAACCTTATGTGGCAGGTCGTCATAGAGACACATTCTAACAAGCCACTTCATATATTTGACTCAGTAAAAAAACAAAACAATCAAAGAAACAAGACTAACATGTTTTCGAACCACCAAGCCATCAGTCATACGTTATTGGTTTGATCAACCTTTATGTCTTGTTTGGAGTATGTCAGTCTGTGCTGTAAATAGTGCCAAGATCAGACTGAACACACAAATATTTCTCAAAGATAAATTAAACTATCCCCAACTATGTTTCCATCCAGTTGTCAGATTTTGAGCAGATTTTTAAAATGTCACCATTTTGCCATTTCTGTCAACTTGCTGTAATGCAATACTTCAAAAAGCGCATGAAAAAGCGACACAGGTAACGTTTGTCTTTCAGGAAGGATAACAGGAAGGGTGAATGGAGTAGCTGCTACAACAGATTTACTCTTCTCATATTTTGCTCTGTTTTATCCTTTAAAGTTTCAAATTATGTCTGTTGTGAAATTTGCTGGATTTGGAAAGGTTGACAGTAGTTTGGATATCTCAGAGTTAAGGGAAATATCTCCAATATCTCAACTTTACACATGACTGCTGGCTACGCTAACTAACTGCAAAAATAAGATGCTAAAGACAGTACTTTTAATTTTAAGAGTAGAAAATGTAACAAATGTATTTCTCCCTCATTATTTTACATGACAAAAACTTTCACTTTGACCTTGTCGGGCCTACAGAGTTTGATGAAATCAAAACTGCAGTTTTACTCACTGAGCATCGGTGCAAAAAAGACCTCAGAGGTCGGACTGCTTCTCCTCCACTTGTACAGTGGGACAGGCTTCCCGGCGCTCGACGTGCACATTAGAGTCACGTTCCCTTTCAGCACCGGCTTCCCAGACACAGAACACTTAGGAACAGCAGGAGGGACTGAGGAGGAACACAGAAGTCGTCAGAGGTTTTGGGTGTGTTGCCATTTCCAGCAGCATATCTTCATTCAGACCTTGAAATTCAGACATTTAGTAGTTTTTTCCTCACCGTTCACTACAAGAGAGACCTCAGCGGGATTAGAAGTAACAGAAGGAATGATGACCTGACACACATAACGGCCGGTGTCGGACTCCTTGGTGTTGTTGATGAACAGAGAGACGTCACTCGAAGGAATGTTCTTCAGGAACCCGACGCGGCCCCTGAACTGGGGGCTTCCCTCGTTGATGGTGCCTTTGGTGTAGCTGATGACCTGCGTAGGATGGATACAACAACTGCTTATTCTCTTTAGCATAACAGCTGCACATACGGCTAAAAACAGGCCTGAGTACATCTGTCAAGGACAGAGAGAGCAGTTTGACTAACATGCCTACTCATTTGGGCTCAGGGATGTTCATAATCCCAACATCTCTGGCTTGGAAAATTGAAAATGTTTGTCATTTTTCAAAACTCGAAAGTCTTCCTTCATTGTTCCTTATCGTCTGAGCAGAACCTTTTTCTTGTATGGGTTCTGAATTCAAGAAAACTGATACCCACTGATGCCACACTGATGAAGACAGCAGTGGGAAGGCTGCATGAGGACTTCTGATAAATATGTACCGGTACTTGTTTATTGCTCAGTTCTGTCAGAGAGAACATTGCTCTTTTTCTTCCCACTTCAAGCAAAGGCCTGCAATTACTCGTACGACAGCAGACGAGATTGTAGGTGGTTTCTGGGTTGGGTGTAAACCCCAAACAGTCACAGCCTCAAGTCAACCGACAGCTGCAGCAGAACTGCAATGTTCCACTAACAAAGATGGAGTCCTGATGTTCATGTCTGTGTGACTTGAGCTTTTTCCATCCACAAGATCATTGGAGCAGATCAAACGAACCAGTCAGCAAAACCTCCTGACTGCAACCTTTCCTGCCAGGAAGAGTCTCAAATCATTGAACAGACTTCAATAACCCACAGGACCCCAACAAACTGATGCCCAGGTCTCAGTATCAGACGCCGCACACTCCCTCAGAGGCACTTAGTTGTTTACTCAACAAACTAAAGCTGCTCCTCTGGTTGTTCCCTGTATTTAGGTTTACCAATTTATTCACAGCTCTGGAACAAAAATCATCGGTAAGCTGTAACAAGTTTGATATTCCCGACTTTGGGGGAACAGCTGCTCCACTTTCTCCCCAACATGAAATGTTGGAGCCTTTTCACAAAGCAAGAATTAGCCAGCATGATGATAGCCTACATCATCTTCACTGGGTAACAGTATCTTCTAAGGGAGGAATGTGTCTGTTATAAGTCCTACATGTCTGGTTGTGCAGCTGAGTTATGGCTGTTTTGTTTTTTACTACAGCTTTCTTGAAAGTGTCTCAGCTCAGGTGAAGCATCAGAGCTGTCACACTCTATTCTTATCATCTGTGTTTTTGGCTCAAAATGAGAGCAGAGGAGAGCAGGACACTGGATGACTGTTCAAAAACACAGAAAACTCACTTTGAATAAATCTGCCCAGATCCCACTCCTCCATCTGCACAGACCAAAAATACCCAGACGCTGCTCTAAACTGGACCCGGATGAAGCGGTTTACACACTGGAGGTTTTTTGGAGGACAGGTTCTCCCAGGTTTATAGCCAGGGGAACAGAAACACATTAGACTTCCTCCTCACCTGCTGGGTGCTGTCCGTCACAAAGTTCCAGAGGATGGTGCTGGTGGTCAGGTCAACGTTTGGGTTCCCAACATACAAGGCCATCAGCTGCACCAGTTTACCTTGGACCACTTCCATGCTGGTTTGAGGCATTTGGATGTCGGCCCATAAGCCTGTGGAAACAAAGATTTTCCTCATTAGGTCTTATGATATTTATTGATGTCATAAACAGCCAATAAACAGTGACAACACATGTTGATTTGACCATTTCTAGATCTAATGATACAACAGTTAAAGTTTGCTTTACTCAAAGATATTAATAAGATTATCACTACACTGTACTGATATTGAGTCCAGCAGGAAGGGCTGAGATTTTCCACATGTAGATGTTAGAAGTATTTTGTTTTAGGTGCAGATGCATCTATTGCCACAAATGTTTACTAAATAAATGCTATTGTCGCATTTTAGGCAAATTTTTTTTAGAAAAGGAGTTTATTAATTTATTTGCATATTTTAATTTATTACTACTATTGTATGAAATAAACTTAAGTGGTTAAACGAAAACTCTGCAGAAAGTGCCATTTTTTTTACCTCACTGATCTACTGAATAATTGGTAGATTAATTGATTACTAAAATAATTATTAGTTGCAGCCCTAGAATCTAGTATTAGAATGAAAAAAGGCTCAAATCCTGAAATTCCCCAAATCATAGCCCATCAGTGTCTTAACAGCCTGCTGTATATTCCTGCTTAAAAAATAATCAAGGATTAGCTATTAGTTTCCTCCCATAACGCTAATCTAAATCTATACCAACACTGTTTAACCAGGCCAAACTGTAGGTGAGACAAATAAAGAAGAATGAAGAAAAGGTCACTGATGGGCTGAAATGTAGTGAAAATCTGTAGCCAGACAGGGGCAGCAGGGAGCCAAGACTCACAGAAACATTAAAGTCTACCCTGAAGCTCTCTCCATGTCCATAACCGTTTAGAAATCACAGATTCAGAAAGAGAATAACTGGATGTGCTGCAGACGGAGACTGCTGCTGACTCTGGTGTCTGTTTACTGTAATTAAAAGATTTCTCTGCATCCATTATGAGAAATTATGGAGTTCAAACTGTGTTATTTGGCCTCTGTCACTTCACTGCCTCTTCCTGCAGCCAAGACAAGACAAAAGAGAGCAAACAGGAGGAGTATTTAAATACACTGGAGAACTTTATTATTATTATCATTTTTTTTTAGCATCACATTTTTCAGCATAGGCTGCATAGTGGTGCAGTTGGTAGAGCTGTTGCCTTGCAACAAGAAGGTTCTGGGTTCGATTCCCAGCCCCAGCCTTTCTGCATGGAGCTTGCATGTTCTCCCTGTGCATGTGTGGGTTTTCTCCGGGTTCTCCGGTTTCCTCCCACAGCCCAAAAACATGACTGTCAGGTTAATTGGTCTGTCTAAATNTCTAAATTGTCCCTAGGTGTGAGTGTGTGTGTGAATGGTTGTTTGTCCTGTGTGTCTCTGTGTTGCCCTGCGACAGACTGGCGACCTGTCCAGGGCGTACCCCGCCTCTCGCCAGGAACGTCAGCTGGAGATAGGCACCAGCAACTCCCGACCCCGCCAAGGGACAAGGGTGCAAGAAGATGGATGGATGGATGGATTTTTCAGCATACTCACAACCTCACCTCCAGAGGTGGAAGTCTCTGCCCTCCTGAACCCGAGCTATTCTGAAACATTCAAGGCGCCGACGTCTCTCTGAGTGTGGAAACATGACAGCTGGACACATATAAAACTAACGATGGGATCCCGGGGTATGTGACTGACATGCAAATTTATGACGCTAAAAAAGGCCAAAAAACATCAGCTGTCATTAACAAAACTTCCTCTATGTGGAAGAAGTGATGAAATCAAATGTAACTATAACGTTCAGTTCAAAAGTGTTTCCCTGCGAGAGCCTGAGCTGAAGCTTTTCACTACGTCTCCACAGACTAGACACTACAAAGAACAAGAGTGGTCCACTAATGTCGCAGCAAATGATTTGTGGGTGTTGCAGATCCCAGTGTTAGGACGGTTTCCTCATGCAGGCTGCCTTCTGGAGGTCACAGACTTGCATTATTATCTAGAGGGATGTTGGAAATTAGACCCGGAAGATGTCAAACTGTTGTCTCTTCAACTAAATGAAACTGGGTCAGCGTTTGAGTGGAAAACACGCAACAGTTATGTTAATAAGCTGAGTGTTGGTCTCAGTCATCCTGGATATTTGGTGCAAGAAATGAAAGATCTGACAGAAAAAAAATCCAAATACACCAAACATGATGCGAGGGTTGATGGTGCTCTTAAAATAATCCTTCACAAGGATTCTGGGAGCAGGATGTGAACTTATTTACTTACTCTGTGCCTGTGTTTAAATCATATAAAGTTTAGTCATATAGCATAATTAAAAACAACTTTCCATCCAGCAACGTGTGACGCAGAGAAATGCCCAAAACTACATTAATATAAAAGGGATAAAAATAGATCAGACAAATTAAATAAGCTAGTATTCATAGATGCGGTGTTTAACCTAGGATCAACTGGAACATATATCTTTTTTAGTACGCTACAATCAATAAATCAAATTTATTTCAAAGTGCTTTGCATCATCAACAACACACAAACAAAAAGTCATGCCAGATAGAATCAACAATCAAAACATTACATTTATTCCAATAGTTGGAATAAAAACCTTTTTGGTCGGAGATGCTCCAAATCCTTCTGTTTCTGTTTTAAAACTAAACCTTAAAATCCTCTCGTTTTCAGACTTTCTCGGTTGAAGGTAGAGCTACATGAACGTCCAATGCAACAAGACCTGATCTCAGAGGAGCATAGGTATCAATTTCTTGGTTGCTATAGCAACACAGGGAGAAGCTAAGTGACACTGATGAAAGAGAAAGTGTGTAGGCATCTCTCCCTCTGGAGTACAGCATGAATTACATGTAATTAAGCCACAGAAGACAAAGTAAAACAGGAAGTTGACTCTTAGAAGAAAATGGGTGACTGAACAGGTGGGAGGAGAAATGGAGGACAAAGGTAGCAAAAACACAAATAAGGAAGAAATCTTTCTGCCCAAAACTATTTAGGGCCTAACGATATGCAGAAGCAACAAGAGACTCTGTTTCTGCAGGGATGGATGGTAGCAGAAGAATGACAACCTGAGATGATACAATAATTTTTACTGTCATATGAAAGGACCCTGATCATTAAAGCAAGTGTCTGCTGAGGTGCAACAAAGACCTTGAGAGTCAAGGATAAATATTTGATGATCTGGGTCATGTTAAAAGGACACGTTGCTAAAAGCTGGATTCTGAGCTCAGCTTTCTCTGAACCACACCCCGATGCAACAGTTGCATTGCTCATGATGCATCAGCATTAACGACATGAAGCCAACTTTAACAGGAAAACCTTTCGAGTATAACATTCAGCCCCCTTTTCCCTGCAGAACTGCCTTAATACTTCCTGGCATAGAGTCAAAAAGACTTTTGTCCACATTGACATGCACCATCACACTGCTGCCGCACATCCATGATGCAATTCCCACGCTCCACCACGCCCCAAATATGTTCTAAGAGATTGAGATTTGGCAGCTGGAGAAGGAGGTGATTTGGGATGTGTGACATGGATCATCATATCGCCGGAAGACATTCAGAAGACGGACACACTGCGGTCATAAGGGATAGATTGGGTCGGCAGCCTCAGGGACTTCAGCAAACGGGTTCGACAGGGTGTGCCAAGAAAATACTGCTCACACCGTAACGTCAGCGCCACTAACCTGAACCAAATAATGTTGACCCTATTATCAAACTCATAGGATCAGGCAATATATTTCCTAATCTGTTATTGTCCCATTTGTAGCCTCGCTTTTCTGCTCTCAGCTGATAAAAGTAGGTCTTTGATTAAAGGTTTCACCTTTAACATATTCAGACTGTCATCTGTCTTCTGACTCAGAATTTTAATTGTTGTTAATGGGCTGAAAGGTATAAAATGGTCTTTGGAGTTGCTTATCAGATGTAAACCATGTTGACTCCTCTGGTCCCAGAACCAGAACTAAAGTCCTGTTTACACAAATCTGGTTTCCTGTTAAACCGTAGCAGTTTTGTTGTGATTCATTTGCTTGTTCACACCATAAATCATAGTTTCTGAAACAGAAACCAGGTCTCAGAGTTGAAGTTTTTGGGAACATCATCATCCACAGTGGTTTGAATTACTCCACAAGTGCGAAAACATACATGGCTGCAGTGTGAGGTTTAGACTAAGGGTCAAAGTTTTGACCACATACTAAAAGCATAGCACCATCTAGTGGCCTGGCTGAATGACTACAGCTTGTCTAAACGGTGACGCAGTGACGTCTAAACGTGCAAATTTACCTGGATCAACATCTGACTGTTTCCAGACAACAGTGTTGTGTAAACAAAGCTTAAATGAAGGAAGCTATATCATTCGTAATATAGCTTTATATTTTCTAACACATCTTCGTTTTAATTTGTCCAAGCTTTTGTCATCACAATGTTTCTCTATTGTATGTAATTGTGTGTTTCTCCGTTCGTTTTTTTTATGTATATAGTATTTGTTTCTGGTTAGTTTAACCAATAAGAATATGTAAGAATGCAGCTGCTGCTTTACAAATGAACTTTCTAGAGCTACGTTTCACATCCATTGCTCACACTGAGAAACAAACTGCAGCACCGAGGTCTTCCCCAGAGTCAGCACACTGGCATCAACATTTAATCGGGAGTTAAGAGCTCCACAGCCTCAGCGTCTCATCAGGGTGGGTGACTCTTTGTGATTTAGACTGATCGTCTTGTCGTATTTTTTCCTACAAAAATCTTGCCAAGTTCTGCGTTAAGAAGATTTCTAGTCAGAAATCCTCTCTGATGCCAGTGGGAGTGCAGCACTTCCCCCCGCCACGCCGCCCCCTGGAGGGAAAAACGTGAATGAATAAAATGGTAAGATGGTAAATGGAGGGAGAAGCAGAGAGATCAACTAGGCCACCGAGATCACGTTCATAACATTCACACTCGGTTCTTAATTTGGCGAGTGGAGCTTAATCCTGTCCGCTGTGGCAGGTCTGAGATCTGCCGGGCAGCCTGCGCAGTGATTGGCCTTAAATATTCCAAGATGACTGATGGCAGGACAGATGGGAGCACGCTCAGCGTGGACGGTAATGAGGTCAGGAGGAGTCTCATCTCAAATAATGGGGAAAGTTTTTAAATTAGATCTAACAAAATGTGTCATGGACAGCTGGACGAGGTTTCTTTGGACAAACTCTGGTCCCGAGGAACATCTGGGACGGTTTCAGATGTGGGAAAGCTGTATGTACGGCCCTTTAAAATGTGCGTGCGTGCTGCTGTTTACACGCTTGGTTGATTTCAACAATATAGAACAATAATCAAACAAACCAATCAGACAAACTAATGAAGCAAAGTCTGATAAAGCAGACTAAACAGGTGTGAAAACTCCCTTAGTACTTTTCGTAGAATGCAGGCTGAAATTGTAGAACGTAATCTCTTATTTTTTAAGTATTGTACACATGGCTAAAATCTTTAAAACTACAACAAAAAATTTAAATAAATTTTTGACTGTAAAATATTTTCTATTGTAAAATATGGACAATGAGCAGATAATCCGACGAGTGTAACGGAAAGTAGTTAGGGATTCTGGGAGTATTATCATCGCATCTCATCGGTCAGGTCATCATGGGTGAAATCAAGGTCAAAGGTCAAGGGGTCATGCTTGTTTAAATGCAAGCGGTTTGGTATGTGTGACTTTCTTCGTGCGGTCTATCTCATAATGACAGGAAACATTTAATTTGGAAGATTTTAATTTGCTGTCGGTTACCGTTGTCTTTCATGCTGCGGTGACGGGTGGAGTTGGCCGGCTGCTTCCTGTGTCTTATCAGCAGGTTGGAGTAAACTACTCCATCAAAGGAGCAACTTCAAAAAAACAAAACATGGGATAGGAGACATGCTTTGCTCGTCAAGTGGTATGATTCTTTTTAAGCTGTACTGTGAGTTGATCTACTTTCGAAATGTATATTTATATATATATATTTTTTTTTACAATACAACGCCTTGGAGCACAAGCAAAAGGAGTAAGGAGATGAGACGTTGGAGATACGATGGGAACAGAAAGAGGACAGATGATAGAATCTGGATGATGAGTGGAGAGGGACTGGATGGGGAACCAGTGCCATGCTCTTTTGCAGATAACCTACTGTAAGGCCTCCCAGGACAGTTTATGTCTATTAATCCAGATCAGGGCTTAGATTGATGGGAATAAAAAAAAAATCAGCACCAGTCCTGAGAATCACAAACGACTTGTTTCTGCGTTTTTCCTGTTTACAGGTTGAACGGCTAATGTTGATGCTCTTTCTGCTGTTTGAGCTGTACACCTGCATTGGCTTGTATAACAGCATCTGTGGAACATCAGGGGAGTTTTCTGCATTGGACAGGACGGAAACACGGCTGTCAGCATGGTCATGCATGTCAGCTCTCAGGGCCTTTGGCCTGTTGCTATGCACCGCTGTCACCGGGGACGATGTGCCGTTCACACTCTGTTTTCTGTTTGAAATCTCTGTCTGTTCGGACAGAGATTTTACTAGGAATATTCGGATTATGTCTTTATTTAGAGAACACAGAATGTTAAAGTTTGAGAGGAGATGCTTTAGTGAGCTAAAATGAAGGATACAAAAGTTTAGCAATAAAAAAGGAAAACAAGACAGATGAAGTCAAAGTGGAAGAGCTGCGTGTGAAACCGATTCTTCTTTGGTGCTTTCGCCAGAATTAAAAGGAGGAAATAGCAGCCAGGTGTTTACTGAACTGATCATCAGCCAGTCGGTCAGAAGTTTAGGTAGCTGCTCTGAAACACAAAAGGTGTGTGTATGTTTTACGTGTGTCGCTGCCCGTCAATCTCTGAAGATTTACGAGTGGAGTTTTAAATTCGTTGAAGTTCATTATTTTGAAGTGACAGATTACTCACAAGAGGAAGATCTTTACATCTTTCTAGGAGGAGATATAACAACAATTTCAGCCTAATGTCAGTCAAAAAAGAGAAATACTCCCCATTCTCTACCAAAGAAGCACTGTGTTTCAGTGGCCTAGTCAAAGTCCTGAGTTCAGCCTTACTGAAATGTTGTCATCCTAAAAGAGCTGTTCAGAAAAAAAATGCGTTAATAAATGGAAGTTATGCTATTGAGAGTAGAAACGTGTTACATTGTAAGAATTTGAGATTTAACAATAAACGATTAGCATTTAATAATTAAAGGACAAAGTGACTTGTAAGTTATTAAAAGCATGAATGGCTACCATTCATAATATCAACGGTACGGCAGTAATTCTCCGTTCATTTCTATCACATGCAGTTCTGAATTATTTAGTCCCACAACTTTACAGCTCTTACCCAAGTTCAGCTTTTCCTATATGAATATTTGATAGCTTACATTTAGAACAAATAACTAGCGAGAGCAGGCTGCCATCACACATTATTACTGTAAGTTGAGATGAGAAATGAGTGGCAGGCGTGGCTGTGTTTGTGATCCCGGTTTGGAAAAAGGGTCAAGTCAGTAAAGTTTTGTTTTGCTCAGATGCTCCATCTATTAGTCAGGCGCAACATTAGCAAGGCATTTACACACATAACAAACCAAAGAGCGTCATGAATAATAGATGAGATAAAAGTGGGAGGAGAGGAAGAAAAGGCAGGCACAGCGGCTCAGGTCGGTGATCTGCTTTAAAGTTGCTCAACACTCTGTACGGAAATTAAAACACACATACAGTCAGACCTGGCTCAGGAGAAAATGTTCCAAATTATAATTTCCATGTATTACTAGATACTCACACTGGGAGGCTATGACCATCTTCCCCATCATTCTGCAACTGAACATCTCTCCTCCTTCAACCAGTTTAGGAGTTATTGAAGCTGTTTATCTGAATCCAACATTAAATACATCTGGTCCTTACAAAGAGAGTAGAAACAGCATGTCTAAGGTTTCTTATACACGCAGGGCGGTGAGGGCCAGGGACCGAGGCAGAGCTCGGTTTCTGACAGGTGTCTGTGTCGTCCTGTGCAGGACGATTAAAGCAGAGACACAGCAGTGGGGCTGCAGACGAGCGAATGTGTCATGCATGTCCTGCAGCTGCTAAACCACCAGCCGCTCATCAGATGGATACGCTGAGCCAGATAGGCTGAGAGGGAGAGGGAAGCAGCTGCTTAATTGGCATAACAGAGATAGTATGAAGCTAGGAGTGTCACAGGTTTCTGTGTGCTTGTGTGTGTGTGTCTTCATATCTTTGAATATGCCTTCAAACCTACCTACGATACGCATCTTTAATACCGGACTCTTGCCATCTCCCTCGACAGCTGCAAATGTGTTTAGGATGCATCCTGAATACTTAATCCCATTCTGTAGTCTGACTGCTCGTTACACAGTGAACTGTCGCTACGCAGACTTCGGTTGTGCGACACTACAAATGTGCACAAACATTAGTCCGTATTCCTCTGATGTCGATAATACAAGCAATTTTGAAATTGCTGTGTTTAAGTAAGGAATACATTTAAAATTGCATGTGATTAAGTTTGTTTACACAAATGTCATCAAAAATCATGGCAGGAACAGTAACATGAAATTCATCCCTGGCGTTCAGGTTCAGATTCCAATCCCAACAGGAAGCTGCTGCTAAATCTGAGTTTTAACACAGACCACGGATGTAGCATTTTCAGATTTGTTAATTGAAAATGAAAAACACTCGTATGTTTTACTTGACAGTATCAACCTAGAGCACCGGTGTCAAACTCGAGGCCCAGAAACCAAATATGGCCCATCATAGTTTTTTATGTGGCCCTCTAGTCTCTAAACTGTATCAAAACAGTACTGCCAGTTTTTCAGAAAACTGCAAAAATCAAGAAATTTCCACATTCATTTTTTTCTGATTTTACTGCAAATTTTCTCAAAATTGGTCAAAAACACTGAGGTTAAGTGACTGCAGCCTTACTGGATGTCAAGTTATAGTCTGTGATCGACAAGGTGAGTGATAAAAAGTTACATTTAACATCAGAAATTAGCACAAATAACAACAGTTCCAAATTGGTGCCACAAAATGTATAATTTTGATGGCAAAAAAACACTAAAACAATCATGAAATCCTGGAGGAACAGCCATTCATTGATATTTTAACAGTTTAATTGGTTTCATCAATACATTCTGGCACAACCAGCCATTTAAGAATATTCAGATTTTTTATGTGGCCCAAAATGAAAAAGAGTTTGACACCCCTGGCCTAGACAAATTAAAATATGTCATTTCAAAATTAAAATGTTAAGTTAGAGACAGAAAGGGCAGGTTCAATTTGACAACAAGCAGAGAACAATCTTCAAAGGTTGATTGTTTGTTATCATAGTTACATTTTGATGTTACAAGGTGAATATTTTCTTTGTGTTGGAGCTCAGTTTGATACATCCCAGTAAATAATAACCAATTATGATGGAACACTTTGAATCTCACGTCCACCAAATCTGTACCGAAATACTGCTATTGGTGACAGAAAGAGGAGCCTCAAGTCAAACTCTTGGGGGTGAAACAAAGCAGGACGCCGGCCCTCGAGGCCTGGATTTAAATGCCCCTGCTATAGGACAAAATGTCATTCCTTCTTCTAATTCTTAGAAAGACAGACTCAAAGGACAAATTTCTGATAGACACGATCATAATCATCATCCTTTTTCCCCCGCGGTCTCATACGCAGACACTGTGATTCAGCGGATTCTGATAGCAGCAGAACCTTCAGTGTGAACAGAAGCAGCTTACGTTAATTGGTGCTGTTGCCTATCTAATACTGACCTGGTGGGAACAGCTGCGACGCAGAAATGACTGAAAATCTGCCACTTGGATGGACTTGAAGTACCTATTAAACGCATAGAGCAGCTCAAACTCGGGCCTTATCGATGCGATGCGGTCGCTCTTCTAGGATAATTACAGCAATGTCACCGCAAGCTCTTCTGCTCCCGCTGCCTCAAAGTAGAAATAGTACATGCAATCCCATAAAGCCTCCAGACGCTGTTAGATAGTTAGTTAGTGTGTTGTAATGTGTGAGGGAGGATTCTGAATATTTGGCTTTTCACTGTCGCATCTACCTTTTCTGAATGAAAGAGAAATATTTTTATGAAAGCCACAAAAAAGTTTCATCCACTTTCATTTTTTTATATTATTATTGTTATTATTATTTACCAATCAATCTCAATGAGATTGATTTTAAATCATACAAGGAATGGAGATGGACAGGGGTTTTTGAAAACATTGTTGTCTTTGGGATCAGTAGTATTTACAGTTATTATGGTTTTTAGCACTTTAGCAACATGTTAGCTGGTATCGGCACATCTCAGCTGTTGTTGCACAACTTCTATTGCTACCTGCTGTAAACATTTTTGTTAAAGCTTCAGCATCTAATTTTATTAAAAATATATTCTTCATTTTTGTTGAAACTGTCACTATGTCACAACAGCAACAAATAATCTGTGAAAAAAATGGGGCTCCTCTGCTTACTCTCGTGCAATTTTGAAACAACCAATCAGAACCAAGAGGCGGGTCTTTGCACTGCCACTCACCACTCCTTGAGTGGCTACTCTTCTGATATTTAAACATTTTGTTAACTGGTAGTTTCATCCATACAGTCCGGCACAACCGGCCGTTTGAGGACAATGAAAAAGAGTTTGACGCCTCTGGCCTAGACTGATAAACCAACTAGATTCTCTTCTTACATTATGAGGAGAAACGTTGTGTGTTCTCGTCCCATGAGACCTTGTTGCCGCTTTGAAGCAAACGTAGGCAACAAGCTGAGAGCTACAAAGTCTACTGGTTAACACACATTCTGATACTTGCTTACAACGGTGTGTGATATCATGCTGGTACTTAGAGATAAATCATGCATTTTTAGTTTTGAGAAAAAAAGAAAGCAGCATCTCCGTACATTATCAAAAATGCATACAGCTTTGGTTTAGTTCTACGAAATCATCCAAGTAGACAATCACAGATGTGTATTATTGTCTTGAGCATTGGTTTTCACAAAGCACACATGAAAACACGCAAACATATACACACCCCTTGCCCCCCACTCTCTTCCTCTGCATTGTGTGGATGATGACAGGCAGGAAAAAGCTGGGCGTCCTGATTGCACTTTATTCCAAGATTAGCCTGTTTGTGCTGGGAGACAGTGCTACAGTAAGGCCCAGCAGTCCGGCTCAGACAGGAAGTGACATCTGACATACTCTCTGCCTGCTGACGGCTCCCACATTTGAATGCTGCCCTTTAGTAAGGGGTCATAATGCTTTGAACTACGGCTTCACAAAAGATGGAAATCCCTAAGAGCTTCATTGTAGCTACAATTAGTTCATTCTTTTCTGACACACACAAAAAAGAAAATGCATGGAACTGAACTGATACTAATTCACCATTGATTAAACAACATTATTATGCAAGGTCATTGCAGCGGGTAGCTAATCCTGTTCTGCTGCTGATTAGAGTGGAGTTGAATAAAAGTTTGACTACATTCTATTGTTACCGAGTAGAAAAGTTCACACTCAGAAAGACGGGAAAGCGGCAGGGCAGAAAAACGGGCAAATTCTCTTAGGGATCGCTTTTAGTTTGGGTACGAGCAGAATCTGAGCTAATGTGTCACATGCTCACTGCATGTGACAACATTTGGTAGTTATTTTGATAGCTACCAAAATAACACCAGGAAACTCAGGAAAGGACGGAAACAAGCAGCTAGCAGCTCTCTGCCTCAGCTGCAGACTTGCTCATTCAAAGTAACATGTCCTTCCTGGACTATCTTTCGTTACTTTAAGAAAGATAGTTCTCAACATCGAAAGGTAAACTGCAAACCTTTTATGTACGTCTTTAAAAAGTAGTTTTCTTCTTGCTACTCTTCCATAACAGATTTGAGGAGTCGACCACTAAGGCTACATTCACACAGCAGTTCTTGATGCTGAAGCCCAATTTTTTGCAAAATATCAGATTTTCTTTTTTGTGGTCGTTCGTACGTCTAATTAAATGTGACCGCAATCACACTTCTTTATGAACGGTTTACGACCCCAAAGTGACCCCCACATGCAGAGAAGACCAACAAAAGAGTCATACAGCAGCGCACGAGGAAGAACGGAAAGTTATTTCTCAATGGCAGCCGACGGCGTCGCCACCGGATCAAGAGGTGGTAAAGAGAAATCTGTTTGGGTGTGGAGTTGGAACCAGGAGCGGTGGGATTCTTTTATAATTTCATCAATTAAAATTTCAGCCGTTATTTATCACTGCATTTAACAAGTCTCGCTGCACACCTCACCATCAATGACGTAAAATTTGGACAAAATACGACAGTCTGCAAACGCGTTGAAAACAATCAAATGCATATTTATTTTAGTTCCACATATGGACGTGGCAGAATTTGGATTTTTTTTTTCCGGGTGAAAAAATTGGAATAGACCCGTTTAGACTGCAGCGAAAAAGTTGGATATCAGTTGCTGATTTATTTTGTGATTAATTATATTAACAGTAGAAAACAGAGGAACAACTAGTCCTTGTGAGAAAGACCTGGAATCTGTCTGTGTTAGCCGACAAGATCGATGTGAAGCACTCAGAGATGACAGATGACAGCCGCTCAGGACACTGCTGGGTCAGAGCGAAATGAGCCCAGGGTTACTGCACACCACCTCCCTCTTATTACAGAGAACAACCTGACATGAATGTGAGTGTGTTGAAAATGAGCACGATGTCGTTTGGACCCACAAATCTCAATCCAGGAAAAACGCTCATTGTCCCCTGCAGCATCCCGGCTGTTTAACCAAACGCCAAATGAGAAACGTCCCGTTAGCCTACGAGCCCAAACGATGCTTTGCCACTGGTATCTGACAGTTCGCCTGAGCGGACTGCTGTTAAAGAGACGAGGCTGTCCAGCTGGAGGCTCACAGGCTGAATCTCACACTCTACAGGCAGCAGCTACCGTGTCAGATGTTAATGTTTGTGACAGCGCAAAGGCTGAATAGGTACGGCTCTGCTGTCTAAAACAAAGGTGCTCTGGTGAAAACTAAACCTGAGGCCTGCTGTGAAGCACAGGAGTGGAGGGCTCATGATTTGTAACGGTCAAAGGCCAGACGTACAGTGCCAAAACGACACAAGATGTGAGGAATTTGATGCAACAAACAGCAGTGATAAAAGTTTACATAATGACTCATCTGGTTTTACTATTTGGAAAGACTGCATGGCTTTCTTATATTATATGTCTGTGTTGGAGGAATTAATTCTTATACAACTTTTTAAATAGTATAGATGTATGTAATTCCAAGCTTTCAAGCATGTGCATAACCTTACGTGGATTCTAAGTTAATTACATTCCCCCCCCCACATGTTGTGAGATCTGCTATTTTAACTGCATTTTGTTTTCATTATAAAATATTCTGTCTGATCACTATTCTTGTTGTTTTAGTCAGCACTTCTTCCAACTTCCTATCCTTTCTGATGCCTGTTGTTGAACTTAGACTAGGGTTTTTGGAAAATGGTAAAATCTGAAATTAAACGTCCTGGTTTTTATTGATGTAGTTATTTTTGGATATTTTCTGCCAGTTTTTTTAATTGTCTTACTCCATTTTTTCGTAATTAAATTTTTTGTTGTTTTATAATCAATCTACCTGTGATGTTGTGATTTCTGTGAAGCACTTTGGTCAGCTGAGGTTGTTGTGAATGTGCTACATAAACATGCTCTGTAAATTAACTTTGACTTTTATGTTTGTGCAAATAGTATAGCTGGAAATATGGTCCATTTAGGATACTAGTAATTGTGAAACCTGCTACTTTTGAAATAAAAAAAAATAAAAAAAAATCAAAGCTTTTTTTTTCCCAAGTTAAGGTCAAATGATTTAGCTACATTCATCATTACCAAATTTAATTTTGACTCCAAGATACTTGTTAGGATTGAAATAAACCTTTGTGTAACAGTGGGCTGAGGAGCAGCATCTCTGAATCGACATGCGGAAAAGGGATTTTATTCGGGAGATGAAAGCAGCGTCTCTGGCTCCATAATGATGTCGTTTGGTTCAACGCTCACCACGTTCACAGACTGCCTCCTCTCTCAGAATCAGCACAAGCAGATGCTAATGTTTGCATACTTAGATGAACAGTATATATACTACACACACACACAGCTGTTTTATTAAGCACCTAGCAGCCAGGAACAGGAATACTTTCATTCCTATAACCTTGGTTGCGCTGGGTTTCTGACAGCTGCCTCTTATTAGGATTTATGGCCTCTGTCCTACGTCGAGAGCTTTATTATGTCTGACACTTCTTTCGAGATCCAACTCTCTGGTGTTGAAAATGGAATTGTGTATAATTAAAAGGCCGGTCTTGTACACCCTTGGAAAGGTGAGGAAGGATAGAGCGATGATTCTCAGGATCGAAGATAAGGGTGTTGAGTTAGGTGTAGGAGGCATTCATCTTGGTTTGACACGAAGGCTGATAATGTGGAGAGTTGTACAGAGACGGCGTACAGGGACTAGGAATGAGGCTGTATGCTGTGCTAACCGGAGATGTCAGACAACTAAACACGGTAATCTTATCTGAAATGCTAACAAGGAGGTAAACAAGTGGAAACTTCTCACTACTTCTTGAGTTCCCCCCCCTGCAACGGTTAAAACAATAAATGAGGGTATGTTCTGGACTTCATCATCATAGACATACTATAAAGGAGATGCCAGAGAGATGATGATGACAAGCTGTAAACTGAGAACTACCCACACACAGAGGACTGAGAAAGGCCCACATCAGGATTACATGACATTCTCTGGAAGCGAAGTGGTTTTTCCTGAACACCACCATCACTGCGCTCAGAAAGCTTAAGTCCAGCCCCTCACAGGCTGGGAAACAAAAAAAAAGCATAATCTTTTTCTTTATATCACAAACAAAGTGGACAATTTAAAACACAGTCCAGCTGACAAAACCTGTTTAGTTGAAATCAAATTTTGTTATCTCATTTATGAACACTCCCAAAAAAAAGAGAGAAACATTAATCTGACAGTTGTGACCCAAATTAACTTTTGATTGATTATTGCCATCTCCTGTCAGATGGGGAATGAACACCTAGATGTAAGTAAGTATGATGAGGAACAGTGACTGTGCACCCCGTGAAATTAACAACACTGAAGTTGGTATCAGATTTGAGAAATCTCAAACTAATTATCATTATAAAATATCTATTCAAGTCCTGAAAACACAAGCTGAATCCCTTTTTGGCGTCAGGCAAGGCAGACAGTCTGATCTGCTATCGGCTGAAGTCCGGTCTGGTCTGACCCAGCTGTTTGTGTTTCTACTTATTCCACATGTTTCTCTTCTCTTAAACTGGTACTTGGAAAAGTATCTGCACTCTTCTACAGGTAACTTCCCCTCCACTTCTGAACGATACATGTTCTACCTTCACAAGCGTAAACAGTTACCTTTAGACAAGACAAGTACACACACATTGTAGAAATGACTCATTTTCATGCTTGTTTTAGAAAGGACCAATTTATGTAAAACTTGACCTATCTGACCATAATAGATGCCCCCAGGTGTCCTTCGATAATGTTCTCTCTGTCCATTTTACAGATTACTGCACATCCTAATTAGCGCGTTTAAAATCTCTGAGAAAACATCAGGGGTTGGGGCCATTAAAGTAAACAAAGGAGCAGGAAGTGACAGGCGAAGTTCAGTGTCCCCAGAGGAAGTGCTTTTCTACTGTTTTGCTCTTTGATACACCCTCAGTTTATAGTTCTCTAAACTAGCAGATCACCTAAACACTGAGCTACTACATGAGTAGATTGGATATTTTCAGATTTAAAGCAGAAAAGGAAACCAAAGACAGGCCAGACAGTCCCTTGTGGATTCATGACAAGCTTTTCAGACGCACATCAGAGTGACACTTCTAAATACCGGATCTGAAACGAGAAGGAATGTTTACAGGAAAAGACCAGTTTGGTCAGCGTCAACTCTCTTTTGGCAGAAGACCAGACATAATTAACAAAGAGAAAAATGGAAAAAAGGCTTAGGATGGAAAAAGCTATGCTAAGAAGCTATTACTGGATGGAGGTTGAAGGGTCCATTAAGGTCAAGTTCATTTCTGAGAAACTGAATGTTTCATGCTCTGCTCAAATTTTATTATGATTGTGACTTTGTTTGGAGGTAGGAAGAAGCCTCATTTTTCAAAATTTAGGGCAATTCTCCTTTCATTATTGTGATATTTATTACATTAGAATATGTGTTTACATGAGGCTTATTTGTGCCTGATGAAAATAAGATTTAAACAATATTAAACATGCTTTTCATTAATCCCACATGTATTACAATGTTTTTTTCACTGGTCTAAAAAGAAACCAATATGCAACTTGGTCTTTGGTGTATATAAGAAAAACAAATATTCTAGTATGACTAGAGTGTCATATTCAGTATATTCTAATCTTAAATGCCATGTTGCCATTGGCTACAAGCAGAAAATCAGCACAATTAACAGAAATAAAAGCTTGAAAGCATCAGTCTATGTGGAGTTAATCTATAATGTGTTTTACAAAGAGATTTGAGTTACGGAAAGGTAAAGACTTCTCAATAATATTTTAATTTATTAAGCAGTGTTGCATTCTGTGTTTGAGTAAGACATGACACAGCAGGAATAATCTGTAGCTACATAAATCACTAAAATCCTCACACACTTCCACACAACTGCTGTCTAAAGTTGTTTTCACATGACTTCAGACATTTCAATAAATGCCACACTTTCATTTAGCTTGATTCACCTCAACACTGCATCTTTGAAAGTGAACAGAACCGCTAGGACAACAAAAGCAGCTTATTTATCTGAAATACCTCACTTCCTTTCTAGCTCGCCAGAGAATCCATTTGCTTTCCACTATTGGGACGCCACAGCAGGGCTCACCTGCAAGCGGACAGGTTTTCAGGGCGAGTGGCGTTCGCTTGTTCAGGTCACACCAGAGTTCATGTTCCCGTCTGAGTAGAGCGCTGCTCCAGCCGAGCGGATGCTGTCGCTGCAACATCTCCCTGATCCGTCTGAAATCTACCCGTTCATAAAAACGGTTCAAGTGAGGGTTTGTGTCTGAGCACAGAAACTTAGTTTACTATAAAACAATTTGAATATTGTTCTTTTGACTGTGTTTTGCATTGTTTACTGCCTAACAAACAATGTCTTGAGGGCTCTCTCAATGTTCTTGAATCCCTTTCTTTCCTCTCGTTTCTCCTAACCTTTGCTTAGATAGTTAATACTTACACTTTGAGCAAAGTATTAGTTTAATATTTAACTTAAAATACTTATACTTTGCTTAAAGTATTCTAACTGAAGCATTTTCATAAATTTCTACATTTTAGGTGGCAAAGTTGTTGTACAACAGTCAAACACACAAATATATATGGGTGGGGGAAATATATATTTTTTTACGCTCAAAAAGTCAAAGAAACACAAACTAATAGTTTTCTTCTATCCAAGCAGCAGCTTATATCACTGTGGCCAGTTGATTGAGTCACAAACAATTATTGTTATTAGGTATAAAATAACTGTCTGGGTCTAAATGGTGTTTTAAGTCTGAAAATAATGTTTCTCCTAAGTTCAGGAATGTACCATAGATATATTGGAGGAATATTATAGTGTAATAATAGCAGATGTGACATATAATCATATGGTGTCATGGAGCTGGTATGGTCTTTACAGGGCTGGCTTTGGTTTGACTGCAGTTAGCATTTTTTTGAATACATTGCAGAAAGAAATCCCAGGAGAGACGAGCCTATATTTATCTTGTAATTATTGTTGTTGCAGGAAAGATTGCAATTATCTCTTGATGGATGCCACCATGCGGCTCATGTAAAGTTTGACAGTTCCAAGCCACTCCACAACAACAGTGACACCAGCAGTACAGTGAAACCTCGTCTTTTAACTTTCTACAGCTCGTCTGGCACAGCAGGTAACATGATCTTCTTCTCTGTAACCTGCTTCAGTTGATCTGGATATACGCTGCCCGGCGAATCGTCAGCGTTTTACGTGTGTGAATGGGCCGAGGCAGTGCCTCCTCTCACTTCTCCTGACATTCTGTGATAGACAGCGAGATGGCAAAGATTCTGCTAAAACCTCAACGCTCCTGATCATCGCAGTGTTCAAAGATAAGGCTCCCCACAGAGACGTGCACATCTGGTGCCGGGGTGGAGGCCTGGAAGCAGCAGACGGACTGGGGGTTTTTGCACATGCAGCAACGCATCCACCTGCAAACCGACATCCACCTGCAAACCGACATCCACCTGCTAAAACATGTGGCATTGGAAACGGTTAGGTTGATAGGTAGCAGTAAATGATGGCAAAAATTCCGCTGGTGTAAATCAAACAGTGTGAAAAATATTTGCAGCATATTTCCTGAAAAAGTCAGTGATCCAAAAAATGGGGAAAAATATGGCAGGAAAATGTGAATTAAATAAGCAGAACAAGAATCTTTTTGTAATTAGTATAAAATCTTTACTACAAGTGAGAATATTTTCTCACCTTTTCTTCACTCGCAAAGAACATTAAGATTTTCTTTGCGATTTTTTGACATATGTCACTCAATGCATTTTTGCAAACAGAAAATAAAATCAGATGTTTTACGTGTCGATCTCAGTCACCGAGCAAATGAGAATTGAAGGTGTTTAAGAAGAAAGCGTGCAGTGTCCTGCATGTTTTAGGTGTTTTCCTACTGTTACACACCTTATATAATGACTGGGTGATAAACAGGCTTCTGCATCACTGGATGCCATGCTGAGGAGCAAATGCAGTCTTATGGATCAGATGTGGTGGAGCTGAGACACACCCAGAACATGCAGGCCTGTGGGCCCAGAGGACCATTGTGGAGAAAAGCGGATCCTGAACACAGAATCTCAAGCCCCACAGGAGCCGCCGTCCTGCAACTTTAGATGCGTCTCTGTCTGTGCCAGTGAGGTCATTAGTAAGACTCTGCAGAACCCGAGAAGATGAGGAAGTAATGCAGTCAGGCGAGCCCAGTGTGTTGTACTGATGAGCACATCCACAAGTTGTATCCTACAACTTGTGTCAGTACAGGAGTCTGACACCGATGACCTAGAACAGTCTTAGTGATGGAGTTCAGTGTGTTTTACAGGAATGATGACTTCCCCCATTAACTCGTTCCGTTTGATAACTTCAGTTGTCTAAATAGAAAACTGCTGTCCCTTCTTTCCTATACATGGAATCTCTTAAGGACGTGACACCAATTATAGAAACTTTTGTGCCCCTGCTGTGTTCTGTGCTGAAAAGCATATTTCTCCCATGCAATAATGGGACACTTCTAATATCGTTACTTTTCCAACATGGCCGCATTTAGCTATTCTGTATCAGAGAAGAAGTTTGTGACACCAAAACAGCCACAGAGTGACATGGGACAGTCAAACATCCTGCTGGTCACCTTGAGAGCTCACTGGCAGAAGTTTGAATTCGTCTGTTGTTAGATTAATACATAGTGATTATGCTGTACTAATGTTCCTATCAAAATGCTGCGTATCTGACTTGTGTTTCAATGACCTGGGGAGATGTGCAGCTTAAGTAAAAACATTTCACCTTCCTACACATCTGATATGACAGCATGCACAATTAAATCTTCAGCTAAAACAGGAAACCCAAGACTTATTAGGGAAGCTGAGAGGTTGTGGCATGAAGGCTGCAACTCTGAGACAACACATGAGCTCTTTGAGATTTCAACTGGAGAGAGGGCTTTGTAAATTAAATGGGTTATTATTATTATTTTTATTATTATTATTTTATGCAGCCAATGGGCCACAGATTCAGATTCAGAAACATAATGTTGCTCACATTATACAGACGCTCAGTATGCGCTGAAAAAGTTTCACTCAGTGGTATTTTAATTTAATACACAAGCTTCCCCTCATCTTAATACATCCATCATCACAAAAGTTACATTGATTTGTGTCTGCTGAGAAGCTCAGCTCTTTTCAGTGTCACTCTCACTTATCTACATCCCCTTCATCAACAAAACACCAAGGATTTGGCGTTTCTTTTCTCCATAAAAACAAAAGAAACTGCAATAGAAGCCGTTTTCCATCACAAAGTATTGCGACTCTGAATTGAGATGAAGGGAAGAGGGAGCTTATTTATTTTGGTTGCTAACGGTTATCAGTTTATTGATCGCTGTGGGCTGGAATTGGTGCTGGATGGAGAAGGGAGCGTCAACAGGAAGGTGAAATGTACTGGAAGGCCTTATCTAGGAGCGCCAGGCTGCTGTGACGGGAAGTGGAATGTCAGGGGGGGAAAGAGGAAGTAGGACAGGAAGCGATGTGCAAACACACACACACACACACAGAAATACACACATCTGCAGACAAACACACGACGTTTCCTGACTAATCTGTAATGCAAGTATAACTTCTTTCCCTGCGCTGTGATTTTTCAGTCCTAACTTCATCAATCTTACGATTCTCTCCGTTTCCTCCTACTCTTCCCTTGGTCCATCTGTTTTACTTTGGAGGCTTGAAACAGGTAGGTAGAACAGGAAGACAGCACCGTAATGGTGCTTAGATCGCCAGAGGAGTTATTCATGGACAGAACTGAATAAATCTGTGAGCCCAGACACACGCATGCGTTATGGCTTTTATTACACCACTGGGTTGACAACAGTGGAAATTTTAATAACTAATGGCCTTTATATCCTTATTCATTTTGTGGTTTTGCAAAATTCTACCTGCTTTCAGTAAAGCTGAAAACATGAAGCCAGAAACAAGACGGGTTTAATCAATAGGAGCGTTCAATCAGGACTTCTGGCCCAATCAAGGAGGCCAGCAATAGAGGGGACCTAACATCTGCAGGATTGTTTGCATTCACTCATCCTTTCAAGAGAAACAATGTGATGGTAAACCAGACAAGGTCTGAATGAGGAGAGCAGCAGAGTTAGCAAGAAGAAGTGCTTTATTTGGACGGGATGTGTGCTAAATGGTTGAAATCACCTTTGATTGCAACTACAGAAGATCTAAGCAACACCCAAACATTATGGCTTACATATCCGCCACTGATATTTCAAATAAATAGATCTATGTAATTCAGTTCTTGTAATCTCTAAAAGTTCTTGCAGTTTGAAAGTACCTGGTGTTTTACTTTTTCCTCCTTCAAAAGGAATCTATTTGCAACCTTTGAATGTAACAGATGTTTAAGGTGGAAAGAGAGAAAGTACCCCAAAAAGTATAACATAAATATTGTCTGGACTGAAATAAATAAGCATACCTTATAAGTTGAGATAGAAGTGGAAATTTTAGGGGAGCTCGTTTGCTCAAAACAACAAATATTTGAATGACTGAGCGTCCTAAGCTGGATGCAAGCATGTCACATAATTAGATTTATACAGTACTTCGCCTGCACATTACCAAACAAATGTGAGCAAACAACACAAACAGGAAGAGGTGAGGTCAATTTGACTAATCATGATGCTGAAAAACAATGTTAATGTTGTTCAATTACCAAGACTGCAGTCTAAACAGCTGCAACATGATGCAGACTACTGCTACCTCCCCACATCCTTGGATGTTCCTTCATTTATTATTTACTCTCTGAGATGTGACATTGTGATTTTAGGCAGCCTCATTAACCTAAATGTTTTCTACAAACAAGCTGTTGTTCACAGATTTGCTGCTCTTCCAGTAAGATGATTGGTTACAGTAGAGAGAGTCTTCTTTACCCCATCATACTGTACAGTACAGACCAAAGGTCTGGACACACCTTTTCATTCAAAGAGTTTTCTTCATTTTCATCACTATGAAAATTGTAGATTCAAACTGAAGGCATCAAAACTATGAATTAACACATGTGAAATTTTATACTTAACAAAAATGTGTGAAGCAACTGAAAATACGCCTTATATTCTAGGTTCTTCAAAGTAGCCACCTTATGCTTTGATTACTGCTTCACATACTCTTGGCATTTTCTGGATGAGCTTTAAGATGTCGTCTCCTGAAATTGTCTTCCAACAGTCTTGAAAGAGTTCCCAGAGTTACTCAGCACTTGTTGGCCCTTTTGGCTTCACTCTGCGGTCCAGCTCACCTCAAACTATCTCAATTGGGTTCAGGTCCGGTGACTGTGGAGACCAGGTCATCTGGAGCAGCAACCCATCACTCTCCTTCTTGGTCAAACAACCTGGAGGTGTGTTTGGGGTCATTGTGCTGTTGAAAAATAAATGATGGTCCAACTAAACGCAAACCGGATGGAATAGCATGCCGCTGCAAGATGCTGTGGTAGCCATGATGGTTCAGCATGCCTTCAATTTTGAACAAATCCCCAACAGTGACACCAGCAAAGCACCATCACACCTCCTTCATGCTTCATGGTGGGAACCAGGCATGTAGAGTCCATCAGTTCATCTTTTCTGCGTCGTACAATGACACGATGGTTGGAACCAAAGATCTCAAATTTGGACTCATCAGACCAAAGCACAGATTTCCACTGGTCTAATGTCCATTTCTTGTGTTCTTTAGCTCAAACAAGTCTCTCCTGCTTGTTGCCTGTCCTTAACAGTGGTTTACTAGCAGCTATTCTACCATGAAGGCCTGATTCACACAGTCTCCTCTTAACAGTTGTTGCAGAGATGTGTCTGCTGCTAGAACTCTGTGTGGCATTGACCTGGTCTCTAATCTGAGCTGCTGTTAACTTGCGATTTCTGAAGCTGGTGACTCGGATGAGCTTGTCCTCCACAGGAGAGGTGACTCTTTGTCTTCCTTTCCCTGGGCGATCCTCATGTGAACCAGTTTCTTTGTAGCACTTGATGGTTTTTGCGACTGCACTTGGGGACACTTTCAAAGTTTTCCCAATTTTTCGGACTGACTGACCTTCATTTCTTAAGGTAATGATGGCCACTCATTTTTCTTTACTTAGCTGATTTTGTCTTGCCATAATACAAATTCTTACACTCTATTCAGTAGGACTATCAGCTGTGTGTCCACCTGACTTCTGCACAACACAACTGATGGTCCCAATCCTATTGATAAGGCAAGAAATCCCACTTATTAACCTGACAGGGCACATGTGTGAAGTGAAAACCATTTCAGGTGACAACCTCTTGAAACTCATCAAGTGAATGCAGAGTCTGTGCAAAGCAGTAGTCACAGCAAAAGGTTGCTACTTTGAAGAAACTAGAATATAAGGGGTATTTTCAGTTGTTTTACACATATTTCCACATGTGTTAATTCATAGTTCTGATGCCTTCAGTGTGAATCTACAATGTCAATAGTCATGAAAATAAAGGAAACTCATTGAATGAGTAGGTGTGTCCAAACTTTTGTATGCCATTCTGTTTTCACACTTGTTCTCAAACGCAGAAATATTTGCTCTGGTGCCATTGCAATAAGTCTGAACCTGAGAATCACTGAGAATTTAGAAATGGGACAGACGACCTAATCATGAAATCTTTCATAATAACCAACTACAAGCCAGCTTTTAAGTTTGCCCATCTACATAAATACATACATACAATTTAATTATCTTAATTATGATGATTTCCACTTACAGTTAATGAAAACATGACATTTAAAATTAGAATATTACATAAGATCAATGACTATTTTTAAGAACAGAAATGTGGGTTTAATGAAAAGCATGCTTCAGGGGATATTCAAGATACTTTTAATCTGACGAACAGGCCTCAGCTGAATGCAGATTATAATTTACTGAATATGACGTTACTTACATACATACATATACAATGTGTCTGTCAAGAAAAGCAGTCACGCTCACTTCTAGTTTCCAGCTTTCTGTTAACTAAGAAGCTTATACTTCTACTGTCTGTCTTTCACATGTGACCATGACCTTTGTGTACAAAGACATCCTTTCTAAATCCATTATTTTTTTAAAGCACATTTTGTGTGTGTGAGCGTGCGCGTGTGTGTGCATGTCTTCACAGGCTTAAACAACACATATACACAGCAGTCAGCTATGAACTCGCACTGCACAGATTAAATGTGAAGACGAGGACACACTCGGCTCAATCCTGCTTCTAAGTATCTGCTCTTGAGTTTTCTGTTGATTTAAAACCGATCAAATAAGATGCTTCAAAATGTGGCTAAAACACGCACTTACTGCAAATCTAACTCAACAGATTTTTTTTTAAAAGTGAAATTTACAGAAGAGCTGCACTAACAGATCACTGTTAGTCACAGTGTATAAAGAGAGACCAGTGGTTGTTGGTCTCTCTTTATTTTTATTTTTAATTTCTTCCGCCACATACAGCCATCTTCTTTTCTCTTCTGAAAGAGGAAATTGTAATTGAAGTCTAATGAAAAGTACAAATGTTTTATTTCTTTCAGTTGAGGAAGTGAAAAAGAGGGTATATACACTGACAATATAAAGTAATCCAAAATATTATATATTTTGGATTATTTATATTATATATATCATTGGACAGTGGAGATGTGAATGATTAAAGAAAATATGGAACAGTGATATTACTGAAACTGGATGCTTCTCTGATACTGATAAAAAAAAGACACTTGGTAACTAGTATTCTTTAATCAATATTAAGGAGTTATTGACTTAAAACAAGCTCCTATATCATGCTGAAAAGTTACTTAATTTTGTCTTATTTCAAGCATGTACTACTATATTTGCAGTAGAATATACTTTGTAGACACTTTGTGAGATGTTGTGTCTTTGCAGTGCAGAATTAACTTCAATGTTTAAGTTTAACTTTGTTCGTCCGTCTGCAGTGACGGATGTGTTGTCACCTTCTTGTGCAGGTGAGGAGGGTTCCATGATGCTCAGCCACCTCTACTGCACAGATTGGCTGTCACTAGCAGCGTGAAATAATGCATGTGTTCAAGCGCTTCACCCACTCACTGCCTCTTACTCTCCGGAGTGGCCTGCCAACGAGGCCCACCTCAGTGACAAACATAAGAGAGAAAACACGCATCCACACCACTCAGGAGACGGGACCGGTTAATGGAACCCGCTGGGACCACCGAATCCATTTCCATGTCCCGGCAGCATCGGAGCACGGCGAGGACAAAACAGGAAGCGTGGAAGTGAAAAGCGGGTTAAAGCGGACGACACGCCAGCCAGTCTGTGAACAGGCGAGGATTTCTGCAGACCAAGCACAAACGACAATGACGCCTGGCAGCAGCATGTGATGAAAATAACAACCACCATGCATAATGCAGGACGCGCTACCTTCCACCGAACCAGCCGCTCTGGACTCTCCAGGACAGCACTGTACACTCCACCAACCCCATCTACTCCAAAACACACACATGCCCCAAGGAGCAATTCACCATTCAGTGGCTTTACTGTTTTTTCCTCACTGAACTTCAGAGAAGCTCCGTTGGGAGCAGGGACTTTAATCATGGACTGGGTGGTGGTCACCCTCAGACGTGATCTGCTCACACTTGATCCGCCCAGTAGGTCCCCAACATGGGGAAAGGGTGGGTTTGAGGGGGCAGCAATTACCTTGTTTAAATTTTAGGCAAATAAATAATCTGTGAAGAAGACCTGGAACCTGGCCTCTGCAGTCAGGAGATGACGATCTCTGGGCTCAAAGCACGTGCTGATTAACGCTCTTTCCTTCATGACTTCAATGTGGCTCAAAGGCACATTGGTATGAGACTGGTAAAATGCAAAGTTTCACTGATTTAAAGAATAATCACAAAAAACATTTCATAACTATTTACACATTAATAAAAAAAGGAGTAAATTTCCACCACAGACAGGAAATTTGCAACTGTCCTTGCTGCAAGTGGGGTGTCTACATTTTAAGTCATTGTGTTTCCATCAGGTTTCCTTACTGTGCTGGTCTTTCGCTCATGAACTGTTGAGGTTTGGAGCCCAAAAGAAAACAACAAACACTCGATGTGACATTGTTCTGGTGGTTTCCTCAGTTTGCTGCTCACCACGGAGACTGAGAAGCAGCAAAATATGTCTGACAGTAAACCGGTGGCAGTCATTGTGCAAGCACAGCCAAAAGCAAGTCCTCTGATTTAGAGCATGAGACGTAAAGCATGCATGTGAAGCCGCAACACAACACAGCCTGTAAATAAGCTCCCATAAGGAGCTTCGGTGTTGTTGTTTCTAAAGAGTGCGGACAGGTTTTGCTGAGGTTAGTGTTGCGACTTTTCCCCCTGTACCACAAGTCCGATTTAAGCCGCTGTGGTCATGCATGTGAATCAAGTCATGGCTGGTTACAGCATGTATAAAGGACTCCTTCACTGGGCTGCTTCTGCCGTCATGAGTGGCTGACCTACCAGTTCTGATCAGGTTTCATCAGGGCTGCGCTGCTCATGGAGCTGAAAGTGTTTGCTGCAGGTCAGGGCCTGCATGGTCACTTCAACACCCAGCACGCATTTACAGCTCAGCGGTGTAAAGAAAAGTCCATAACATTGAGTCAGAGCAGGTATAGCTTTGACTCAATTTACCCTCTTTCAAATGTTTTATGCACCACAACACTTTAGACAGTATTTTTAGTCCATTATTCTGTTTAACAATAATTTTTCTAAAAGCTTGTTTAAGACTTCTATAAAAACGTTTCCCTGTTCTCCACCTAACTGTAGATTTTCGTCATGAATCCTATGACCTCAATACTTGAACATTACATACACACATCCTGCTTCCTGGCCAAGTATTTTGGCTCCGGCTCCCTCGCAGATTAAAGCTACCAGGCTAATTTGCTGCTGTGTCACAATTCCTACATAATCCAGTTCTAATCCTCACCGACTCGATTAAACAGCCCAATCTCCAGCAGAGTATCTGGCCTATCTCTCAGAGTCACTGTTTGTATCCTCCCTTGGCCTCTGCCCCCCTTCCCTCCACCTCTGGGTTCAACAAAGCCTTCTGTTATCTTGCTCTGCCCGAGCTTTGGCCTCTTCCATCTAATGCGTCTCTGTCATTTTTAACTCATTCCTTTTCATCAAATAAGAAACATTGTAAGGTTTTCTGTGTATAAACTGGGACACATTTATACTTAATATTTTGACCTGCATTGGTGAACGAGCAATAACTGGGACTGTATTAGCTAGCACATCCCCAACCACAGCGTTGGCTCTGTTGGACCTCAGCACAGCATTCAACACTGTTGACCATGACATATTATTGGAGAGCTTGGCTTGAATCTTACCTAAGAAACACAGACTTCCTTGATCAACAGGTAACTTCTTATCGGACAGAAGTCATATGTGGGGTACCCCAAGATTCATATTCATTATCTACACGCTAGCTCAAATAACAAAATTAGTCACCATTACTATGCAGATGATACACATCTGTATGTTACAATGTCACCAGGTTACTATTCAAGGGCTGAGTAGCTGCATGGAGCAAACTAATACATGGATGTACCATATCTTTCTTCAGCTCACCAGAAACCACATTTGAGTAAGTATTTTTGGACCCGAACAGGAAAGATCAAGAGTCAGCACACAGATTCACCTACTACAGCTAGAAACTCTGCTGTTTTAGCCAGTTTTCACTCCACAACCACTGTTTATTTTTAAGCAACCATGAAGCACAGTGGTAAAACCTTAAACTGTTAACTGCACGAATTATTCAACAAGTTGTTGCTAGACAACCAAAGAGAAATGAGTTAGTCGATGCCACCAACCTCTCTTAGCTTGCCTTGGATGGATGAGTGGCATGAGCCTGTCCTAGGTCTAAATCACCCAGAATGCTGTGCGTTTCTGGGTCAGAGTTCAGTGAAATTATTGAATATTCTATCAGAAATGTTATCCATTTATATTGATCATGTGTCTGTTGCAGTGGTATTTTTTTTTAAAAAGGGGCAGATGTTCAAAATTACTATAACTTTGTAAGTAAAATGAAGACATAGATGATTTTAGTTAAAGTTATTTAACTGCAGTCAAATGGGTCAAATCTACCAATATCATCTTGTTCCACCTTCCCTCCATGTCAGCTTGACTGATGTAAAAAGAAATGGAAAAGCTGTTCTAAATTGACAAGCCGTGCCTCGATTTGTTGAGTGGTCCATAATGATGAGGGAAATCGGCGTAGCCAGCGAATTATGAAAAGCTGAGCAGAGGGAAGTACTAGGGAAACTAGACAGCCCGAGTCTATTTTTACCGTGGCGCTGAGGTAAAAAGACAGATGAGCGACAAGTTTCTGTGGTTAAGGGGAGTTCTGATCGCTTCTCCCGCGCCTCGCCGTGTGATGTCTTGCTCACTGACAGGTTTTGTCAGGAGGCGGGAGATGAGGCAGAAAGCAACATTCCTGAGTGGATTCCTCATGCGCGCCAGTGCCGTTATTAAACAGAACCTGTAGAGATATTTTCACGATGATTGAGATAGCAGAGGCGGTGCGAGGCTAGGGGGTGGGAAGAGTCGGGAGGGAGTGGAAGACTCAAGAGAACGATTACGGATCAGACGTGGCTTGTCTTTCTTTTCGCCCTCCCCGAGGATGCGCGCCAAGGCGGAGAGGGTGGGGGGGAACAAGAGGGGACGTGTGTATAAGTGTGAGTGGGTATATATGGATCTGCCATCACGATGAAAGTGTTTCCATCCCGGAGAAATGGAGGGAGTGCTGCGGAAAGCCGCGTGGGGACGTGCAACATCACTAAGGGGGACCGCTGTGTGCAGAACAGGGTCAAAAAAGCACGTTGGCTCTAAATGAGGATTTTCATTTACTATGACAGTATGATGAAGACAACTAATAAGGCCTTTGTGTGTACATATGGTGTATACAGTGTGGTCTACATCTTGTGACAGAATTGCTCCGATCAAAAGCACAGTTAACGTGATTTATTTTCATGACTCAACGCTCCAGATGAGAATTTAACTTTCTTGGAGAAGAAGAAATTGAGCGTCGAGAGGTCAACTGGCCCCTTAATGATCATGAAAATTACAAACCGCTAGTGGGGTGTCGCACGTATATCTGCACAAACAGCTCTCTGTGTGAAAATATCAGCACATAAAGTGAGCGCTTTGCCTAATTACTCCTAATGCTGCTGGTTAATGGGCTCTCACGGCTGGCTGGCCTCAGGAAATCGGTGAACATAATGACCAGTCACTAATGAAGGCTACAAACATCAATGATGATACTCGGCTGAAAAGCTTTCTGTCTGTTTGCTCTCTGTAAAACACGGTGGAAAAAAACAAACAAAACAAAAAACACAGCGGCCTTGGCACTTTGTGACGTTGGAGGAATGTGTCGCCTTGTGATTCACGTGGCGAGCATTTTTTTTAAAATCCCAGTTGTGAAACACAGTCAGCAATAAGCTAGACTGCCTCAAACTCAGAACTAATCCTGATAGATCCTGTTTAGCATTCCGCCGAGAGATTTCCACCTCTTCAAACACATAAGCAGGGGAGATTATGAGGACTCTCTGTGCTGCACTGTACTTCACAGCCCATGTACAGTAACATAGCTGCAGCTGACGGATACAAGGGAAGGAACAAGAGTTACTGAGAAGCAGAGACGGTTTTCTATGTTCTCTAACTCCAGGGAACTCAGCGAGGGCAACAACGAAATTCAATCATGCCGTGAAACGTACGGCATACCGTCAGTTTGCTTTTCTGTTCGCTAGGATGCCATTGTTCCTGACTGGACAGTCAGAAAATGGACCTTACGTCAGGCATTCACAGCAAGGGAGCCAAAGGTCCTCAGTGGTTCTGACGATTAACAATGATTGTATGGAGACAGCTTGTATCAGTGACTTCGCTGAGGGGATTTATTATGAGCCCAGAGCATTGTGATGAAAGATATTTGTGCCAAAAAAACCCAGCTCTCGTCAAAGTTCCAGCAGTAACTCCACAACATGTGTAAAATAATAGTTTGTGAAATTTTCAACATAATGCCTGGGTGTGTGATCTGTTCTTGTTTCAACCAAAGCTTTGAGTTTTCTCTTAACCTAAATGTTCACAACATCTCATCAAATCCTGTACGCCTGCTTAGATTGGAAAACTTGTTGGCCTCGTAGGTACCTGTCAGAGAGAAGGTGATCAATTATTTAACTAGTCCAGCTGTCTCATGTTTCCCACACAGTATGTGCAGAAGCCTGATGGTCTTCAGGTCTCTGAGTTTGTGCTGTAGAGACGACGACGTATACTAAAGCTTATGCAGCTTCTCTGACAGTCTGACAGGTCTCAGTTCAACCATGACTTTAGGTTTACAGCTGTCCTTTTAGAAGACTTCACTCCACCTACTCCTTAAGAGAAGGACATCCGGTGCAATGATTGGCACATCAACATTTCACTGATGTTTACAGTTTCTAAAGCCTCTGCCAAACTAGAGGTGCTGAATTCACTGATCTAAATCTAGATTTGACAAGTACAGGCTTACTTTAATTTGTAGTTTTTGAAGACCTTTCAGATATCCGACTCCTCTCTAAGTCCGCTCCAAATTTATTCATGTTCACCTTTTCTACTTTTTTTTTTGTCACACAAAGATTTTATTTAAAGTGATCAGACAGGAAACTGGCAGAGAGAGAAAAGGGGAAAGACACTCAGTGATGTCCCTATGGTCCAGAATTGAACCCCACACAACAACGAATATTAGGATTTAAGGGCTCAACATGCGAAAGCCTAAATCTCCATCCCATCGAATGACTTTTGCGCAAACGTGGACATGCAGGCCAGCATCGCAACACAATACAGTTGAAAAGTTTTCAACTGTTGTCACTGTTGCGTCCTGTGTGTTGGGTTCATCCAGAGTGGTGGAACACTTTTAGGGCTGAAACGATTCCTCGAATGATTCGAGTGCCTCGATTATTCAAATTCCTTGAGTAAAAATCTATCTGTCTTGAAGCTTTGTTAAATTATGTTTCATTATGTAGCGCACCGTGTTCCGGCCGGATTTTACTTCCACCTATTAGTTGTTGTGAAGCGCTAGCAGCATGGTGTTGAATTAAGCGGCGTTTTGCCAGGGTTTGGGGGACAAATAAGGATTGTTGAACTTTGCAGTGCGATGGTTGGACTATGACAGCTCTTGTGGTGTCGTCACGGGTTTGGAGCGAACGGTAAGAATGGCACAGAGAGAGAGAGAGATCCTAAGATAAACGTAAAAATATTCTATAGAGTACTCGATTACTAAAATATTCTTTTACAACAGCCCTAAACACTTTCACTTTTCACTGATAAATTTCACAATTAAATTTCTTTTTAGTCACATTTAATCTATGTAGCATTTTTATAACCACTGAAGGTAGGATACTTACTTGATTGTGCTATAAAATGGCACTACGTTCCTGGAAAATACATAAGACTTCACCTTTAACCTTTATTTCATCTGACATTCAAGTCAAGGTCAAGGGAATATAAACCTGCCTCCACTCATGTACTCTGAGGCACAAATTTGTGTTTGAAATAACAGGAAAATAGTCTAAAATTGTCTTTGTTTAGCATCTTAACCAGACATTAGAACATTCTTGAACTCGCAAAGATTTTTTTAAGTTGACATCATGGCGTCTAAAGTCAGAAAAGCAAACTTCTTGCAGTTAAAGATTGTGCAACAGATTGCTAAAAGCACATTTACACTTAATTTTAATGACAGGAAACATGTTGACTCTAAGGATTGCTGTCACAAATCTAATTATAACAGCATTAGCAGGGATTTTTTCACAGACTAGCAGAATATTAAAACATTGTGGTTATCTGTAAGAGGAGCTGCAGCGAAGGGGAGAGAAGCGATGCAGGAGATACTTTTAATAAATACCAATTAGACTTTAGAACGTGGCGAGGGATGAGGAGACGGTGTGGTGTGGCTTCACATCTGAGCCATTAGATAATGACACCAAGACAGTATTCTCCAGGGTGCAGATCTGTGTGACAGGAAAATAAATAAGAGCTTATAATTACATATATGTCAACCAGGGAAGGGAGAATCTGGGAAGGTAGGAGGAAGTTAAGACAAAGAGAAGGAGGAAGATGAACTGAAAGAAAGACGAGAAAATATGGGGAAAAAACCCCCAACAGATACATAAGCTAGCATGACAAAGCCCCCATCCCTCGGCATGCCCCTGGCTGACCCCAGACGCTGATGCTGATGAGATGTAAGAGCTGAAAGCCTCAGGAAACGAAGAAGATGAAGGAGATGGGGAGAACTGGGCAATAAGATGAAAAAGGGGAAAGGGCGAGGAGGAAGAGGAGGGTGGGATTCGAGGGGAGATGTAGATGTAATCCCAATGATAAAAGGGTGCTTTAATGTCACCAGAGGCCTGTGTGCAGATAAAAAGCCAAAGAATGTTTCCAGAAGTAAAAGGTGAGATGACACAAGGCCGTGCCTCACGGAATAACGCTGAGATAATAAAGCCCACTGAGCAGACTCTGGTTTCTCCCCAGTCCTGAGGCTGGGAGAAACATCAGGAACTCAGAGGGCTGAGAAAACCAGCAACTTCCTTTACACACAATTCAGCAGGGTTTTTGGAATTAAAGGAACAACACTGGGTTCGTTCAAGTCATATTTATTGGACAAAATTTACATTGCTCAAGTTGCTAATTATTTTTTCTTATAAACCAGAGGCAGCCATTGACTGAGCAGTTTTTAACAGGCACCCAGTTTTCACCCTGTTTGCTTTTTAAACAGACTTTCCACTTTCATTTGTTGTATAGTTAGTTGTTCTTTACATTAGCCCATGTTCCCTGAGCTAGGTCTATATACATATTACAACATGACATCACATGCACAACATCCCGCTTTCGAGCTCCCGGCTGGAGGGCAAAAAACCGCTACATAACCTGCTAAATCTTAAATGAACGTGTGACATATATAAAAGAGAAAGGGACACAGTGCTTTTCTGCTAATTGTCAATAGTACGACAACTAGATAACACCAGGAAAAAGTTTTAATATAAAAAAATAACAAGGGAGAGGAAAGTACGACACTTATGCTAGTTTGACTTTGACAAACGTAACTTTTAGACGTGCTGCAGAATTCGATGTGTCAGACCGGTTTAAAAAAGAAAAGAAAAAGACGCTAACCCACATGCCACATCTGACAGACCATCAGAAGAGCAGGTGTTTAACTGCCTTACCAATCACTGCTGTGAATGGTTTTGAGTTATTCTTCGATGGTTTTCTTTTTGCTGTAGGAGGCGCCACTTAATTAATAATACCTGCATCTCCAGGTTTCAGTTTCTGTGCTGCTGTTCTACCGCAGCAGCCCTGCTGTGGATGGGGCCTTCAAAAGCTGGAAATGGCCATGTGTTTTCAATAACGGTACATGACAAGGCCTGAGGTAGACAGATGTGCTGTCAGGGACATGAAAAGACAAAAATAAGAACATTGCAGGAGATCTGAAAGTTAGGTATGAATTTATTTTAGCAAAAAAAAAAAAAGGAGAAAAATCTTCAGCAGAGTTCAGAACATCCCGCTGCGACTGAATGACACTTAGTAGTTCAACATATGTAGAAAAGAATTAGTTTCCTGCTCATCGTCGGTCCCCGCCCCCCTCGTCTCCTACTGTATTTCTAACGGCGCCTCTTCACCCGTTCTGCCTCGGTGAGGACAACAGAACAGCTTCTGATGCCCCGAAGGCCTCGGCTTAATGCTCCACCGTAATGACTTTTTCCACACAGCTGCCTACTGCCACAGTCATCTCTTACTCCATTACTCTGGCTGGCTTCTACACACCCACAGGAATTCTGCTTCTGATAATACCAGATAAATTTTCTTCAGGTCTCAGCGGCCCATTAGAGTCAACAGAAAGGTTCTGTGAGATCGCAAACCGGCTGGGTCACGGAGACATCGCGTTTGTGCTGACAATGAGGGAGTTTATTTATTTTTTGGTCTATGAAGAGCAAGCAACATTTTTAGGAAAACAGTTCCTTCTGGATTTTTGAGATTGTTTTTGTGATTCTTTTCTGTTATCAAAATAAATGATTTGTGGTGCTGCTTTTCTTTTTTTCTTAAATACTAGCAAGGAAGTTAGCAATATTTTTTTCGTATTAAACCACTTCCAAAATGTACATGTCGACGAAAAAATACGAGGGGAAGAAAAACAACATTAGTTCACATTTATTTCACCTCATAGGAACTACCAGGACTTTTTAATGTTTATTGTAATATGATTTTTTTTAATATCGTGATGATGCCTTTCAGTGGAACAGATCTCCTTCATAATTTTATTATGATTTTTTTTTTTTCCAGACGTTGTTTACGTCTGGTCTGGCTACTTCTGGTACAGAATCATGACGCAGGTTTCATATCGACGACATAAAACTCTTAAATGCGACATGACCTTTCAGACTGCAGGAACTTTATCTGATTTAGTTCCACATGTGGCACCAGCTCATGTTGGATATTTTGGGGTTGAAAAGATCAGAATTAGGTCGTTCAGACTGCTGTAGATGAATGTCTGTGTTTCTGAGTGAAACTACTGTAAAACAGCCTGATGTTTTCTGGTTTTCTTCTGAAAAACAACTTTGGGAGAATTTCTGTCCTTCAGCTGACTTCAACACTACTCCTCACTACACATGGATAGAGGTCAGAGGTCACTCAAACCGTCTCTTTGGCATCGCAGGCAGAGTGGAATTAAGTTCACAGGAATGCTATGGTAATATTTCTGAAGCCGGTTTCCACCTGTTAAACCAGCCGGAGCCCAGAGCGGTTTCAAGCTAAGGCAACAAACAAAAGCAAAGATTTTGACCCGCATCTGAAATGCAGGTAAAACAAGACGATGCTAAAGGTGAATGTTGCAGAAATGACAATGAATCGTGTCTAAAACTGAAGATAGAATGAGCCTGGAGGCCTCCAGGAAAGAGAGGAAGGCTTCAGAGAAACAAAAAAGTTTCTCCTATTTGCAAAACAAAAATACTCAGAGTGCAAAATAGGGAGAGGACGGCTTGAAGAATAAAGTGAAGATTATGTCAGCATCCCTGAAGTTGCATTTGCATCACGCTCCAGCCCCTCCCCCGCAGTCCTTTCTCCTCATAAGAATAATTTAACACTGCCTATCTTGTCTAAATCCATGCCCTTAATTCCCATCTGTCTAAAGCTTTATTAACCTCTCTTATCATTTTTTTTTTCCTTTTTGAAGGGCAGGTCTGAAGGATATGTGGCTGCTGACTTCTGGCAGCAACATCTGTCAGTGGCACTGCAACCAGGCTCACGGGAGACGAGGGTTCTGGCCAATCGGAGCTCACAGAAACTTGTGTCTTTGGTGACTGCTCCCCGTGTGGGTTAAGGGAAATTTGACAAACCTTGGCCTCAGGAAATCCTTTGAAGACCCATTAGATAACTGTTGTGACAAGATACAGCATAAGAAGCCGGAGCTGTTTTCCTTTTTCCTTTCTTTTGTTCGGGAAACAGAAAATATTCTGCCTTCTTCCTGCTCTCCAGAGGCTCGGGGAGGTTAGCTTTGAAATGGAGCATGCCGAGCATCAGCTTCAGCGGCATAATGAAGACAGTTTACACTGTCTTCATCTGAGACATCTGTGAAATAAAAATGAGCCCACAATGAGTCACAACAGCATCTCAGTGAGTCTGATGGTCTTTTTGTTCAAAGGCAAACTGTAGCCTTTTTTTCTTTTATCTTATGAAACAAGAAAAATACATCAACAGTGAAAGGTTCCAGGTTACATCAAGAACTATTTTTTTTATTAGCCATCAGTCTCTCAGGCTGTCTGCGTTTGTCATACTGGTCACTGATAATAACAGTCATACTAAAACTGTAACAGTTTTGATGGCACAGTCGTTCGATCATGCATATAAAGTGTCAAAGATAGTTTGTTTACAGCTGACACATGATGACGGCTTTAGGGAAATGTTTGTCTGTACACAGTTGGTTGTGCAGCATTAATGTTGCTCCATAGTTTACAGAATCACTACTATTATTGAGGGTCAAGGAGGAATGTAAAACAAACCAATAGTAAAAATCAGACGGTATGCAGTGAATTCAGATCTTCAGAATGCTACGTGTTAAATATGAGAGTCGCGTAGCGGCAGGTTGCAGGGCGTTGTTGCGGAAATGTTTCAGCCAGTGATCAAACTTGGCTCATTTCCTCTTGACCAGCTGTGACCCGTAGTCGGAAAGACAAATAGAAAAATAACAATCAGATTTGGTTTTCCTGTTAATGATAAGGATGAAAACTGAAAACTCTGAATTTCTTTGTTTGCAATACATCGACTAACAGCAGGATCTTTGACTTGAGATTGGTAAAATAGAGGTAAATGTTGATTATATGTGCTTGGACAGTTTGTCCAGTGTTACATTTTATTGTTAAATTTGAACACATTTCACACAGATGTTTTTTGTGTTGTTGTGTCTTGAATGGTTTCTGAATAGGGCCTAGATCAAAACCAATTTCTATCATCTTAAAGCAACTTCCAGCTCAAAAAGTACATGTCACATTTCTATTTAGCAAACCTTTAAACCACCATCACGTTTGTATTTTGGTGCTTATGTATCATGCGGTAAAGTCGGTGAGCAAAGTAACATAGAATTTGTAACCCAGAGCCGGCCATGTACACACCTGTTTAAAACGCCTTGTTTCTCTTTCCTAACATAAACTGTATTTTAATGACAAACTGCTGGGATATTCTAAGTTACATGTGTTTCTGCTTTAGTTGTTAAAAAAAATGAAATGAGGCCTGAATTGTGACTAAAATGTGTCCCACTAGAAGTACACACATTTTTATTCTGATTCCATTTCATTGTGTTAGTTAGGAAAACTCAATTAATGAAAAACAACATCTGAGTTATTATTTTCTACATACATTGTTGTAAGAGAAATATTAGAGGTGACAAAGGATACCGCATACTGCCTGTAATACCAGGCCGGAACTCATTCCCTGCCACCAGGAGTTCCCTGAATGGAAACAACAAAGATGGCGTAGAGAAATAAGTGTCAATTTTTAGGGCATGGACCTTTAGTGAAGCTTAAAATAAAGATGAAGAAGACACAATAAAACTGTTTAAAGCAAAGAGAGAGGCAACAAAGGTTCCAAAGAAAGAGACGTGCATGTAATAGTCTGAAGTTAATGCAAATATTGCAACCTCTGCACCAAAATGCTGAAAGAAATTAAACACACAAGAACAAAAAGGCTGATGTCTTTTTCTTTATGGACTACTATAGAGTCTTCAACTCCCTAGTTTAACATGAAGTCTGCTAAATCAGTCAGACTGGTCTCTGGAAGCACCTGACAGGCTCCTTGTAGTTGGTTTTGCTGTAAACAGTCATTAGCTGGTGTGCAGCCACAGTCTGATTACCGTAGTGAAGCCTGAATTAGGAGGAGGCTGACTCTGCAGTCTGCATTGTTTGTGCTTCAACAGCACGTCATTATTACAACTTGAGACAAGCCCAACAGAAACCAAGAGAGGATCTCTATAAATAAACTATACCGCTTCTGTTTATTTATGTACATAGTCGCTCGGTGACGCTCTGTGTCTCGAAAGTGCCAAAAGCAAATATTAGCTTTGAATAACTTTGTTTAACCCATATACAGAGCAATATTTAGGATGACTTCTGTTCACAGAAGATCTGGATCATGATTTACAGGCAACCTGAAAAATGTCAACACCTACAAACAGCCTTTCTATATGTATGCGAACTAATTTAGTCTTCTCCTTGAGGCAGGATGAAGAGGGAAGGAGACAAATAAAATAAATAAAAAACAAAAAACAAACAAAGATGAAGCAAATAAGTTTGGGTGTCTGTCCCTTTAAGAGTCTTGAGGCCAGAGATGGAAGTTGGGAAAGCCGCCCAGTGCTTTTCTCATGACCCCTGAGAGGATGCCTTCTCCTTTCTGAGTCCGAGTCTGGATACCAGAGGTCACAGAAGACCCATAAAACGGACCATTCGGTACACAGCACTGTAGCCACCGCAGCGCTCTGTGGTTACCTGCATGAAATTATCAGAGTGCCGTTTTTGCTGTTCTTGGCCATGTTCAATCTTCCCTGCAAGTGTCAGCTTCGCATCAGTGCAAAAAGCTCGTCAAATGTCAAACAAAACTTACCCACAGTTTACCCCATCCCCTGTTGGGCCTAAAAATATCAGTGTTTGTACACTTAAATATAGAAGCAAGTCAGAGAATGTGGGACAATCTGTCAAAGCTCAGATGAATGGCCTGAACTTTAGAAGTCAAAACAGTCTTTAAAGAGAGCACTTAACAGGGTTCTACATAATTTAATCACTGCAATAATCATGTAGTGGGTCTTTAATTAAGGCGATTCAATTAGATTAGGATGGTGTTATGAACCCCAGGTTTAACTATTGTAGCTATAGAATATAAATGAGTTTTAGAAATCCATGAATCAAACACCCAAAAGAGCAAAACATAAACATAAGAGATGCACCAAGAAACTGACTGGTGACTAGAATCGATTGATTTTTAGGTTGATCGGCTATGATCTGCAGGTTGGAAATGTAAAAAAAATCTGAACATTTGCAAATCAGTGAAGATGTCATGCTGAGACTTTTCTGTGTGGATGCTGCTGCAGAGTGAGGAAAAACTTAAAAAATTAGTGATGTTCAGTATCAGATTGAAAAAGACGCTTAGCACCTGAAGGGCAATCACTCTGTAGCCTCCCCAGACTCAAACATAGGCCCTTGAATGCTCAGACACTTTATAAAAGGATGTCAAACATGAGGTCAACAAGGTGCCCAGTTCTTGAGAGCACAGTCATCATAAGGAAATAGTAAACAGAGCAAATAAAAGAGTAAAAGTGACAAATGTGGAGCAGAAATCAACTTCAACATTTGAAGTGTCTAGTTTTCTTCCACTCAAGAACAAAAGAAAGCAGCAACCAAAGGGTAAAAACTGAAGATGCCAGGATGTGATTTCTTGAAACGACTAATAAACATAATACTACTTTCAAAAAAGGAGTTCAGCCTCCTTAGCAAGTGTATTCTGCGTTGTCCCCGTTTTCCAGTGGAGTCTGTATTGGCATTAATCTCAGCCGAAGATTAAGGATTGTCCAGAAATATGTATAAGACGGCTCTATTGTTAAGACATCATGTCTGAGGTTCATTGCCACTGCGAGACAGCGAGGCAGGGTGAGAATTTAGCAGATAAGGCTGAACAGACCAGCACAGCTGCTCTGTTTTACCCTTCTAAGCTTTCAAACTCTATGTTCCAGAGTATGCCAAGTTTGGAAATGTTGGTAGACTTCTGGTAATTTTATAGTTATGGCAAGAATCAAGATTCTCTAAGGAGGACTGGGGATTGTTTTCATAATCCTCACCAACTACTGCTACTAATACAAGACCATCTAAAATATCAAATCGAGTCCAATCACAACATCCTGATGAGGGTACTTTCTTACTTCATAGTTCAGTAGACGTGGTTCGATTGGGGGCCACAAATCCAACAATTGCTACATTTTCAAGCTGTGGTTCACTTTCACATTGCATTGTGTCAAGCGGACCACCCCTTTGAGCAACTTGTTTACCCCCGCAACTGAGGGGGCGCTGCACCAAGAACCACTGAAGGAAAGGACCTCTTAAGAAGATATATTCCTTTTTCATGAAATATAAACTAAAATGGAGTGGCATCAGCTTTTAGCAGTTGTGGGATTTCTTTATGGCAAAATACCACAACGCACTTCTCCCACAAGCACTAGAGTCGCACATTTATTTTGGGTGCATTTATTTAGGCAGAATGCCCTGTACCGTCTCTGCTTCCTGCTTTTTGGAGTAGTCATATGAATTTGAAGCAGTCATATGCACATGCGCATACGAACCGCACCAGAGTTCACTTGAACAGAACAGAGACCCAGGCTTTTAGGCAGATTTGAGTTCTCTTTATTGGTCCGTATTAGACTTTGAACGCCTCCCCAAACAAACTGGACTTTCTAGGCAAACAAACTCGAGTTTGAATAAAGCCGACTAAACGGAGTTGGCATGAATGCACCCCAAGGCAAAGACCTCAAGAACCCATAAAATGTAAAGAAAAGATGGCAACAGTAGAGATGAACGGGACACCATTCTCTGATTTCACCATCAGATTAAAACTGAGCTGGAAATAATCTTCCCTCAGATTCTCAATAGGTTTCAATATGCATAAGATATAAGAGAGGGATTGACATAAATGCACAGAGTGGATGGTAAACAGCCTGTCTGAAGAGGAAAAGTGCATGCTTGTATGTTTTTGGTATTCTACACTGATAAGTCTTTGAATCGTGCTATTGAAGTCAGAATTGTACCATTAGCTAGTGACATATACACAAACTGCACTGCCCTCAAAGAGCTGTAATCCAAGCTCAAAGTGGAGAGGGGCTTTGCTGCACATCCAGTTGGTATTATTCTATGGGAAAGGCAATTAAAGATAAGGCCAACACTATTGGTCCAAACTGTCTCCTAAAAGGAGGAGATTGAAGATACATGCGTTCTGGGATGAAGGGCTAAAGCTGTAACAATAGTTATAGTGAATAAAAGGAAACGGGCCGCTGCACTTAGTTGTCATACGTAACGATACAGAGTCCAAAGCTTCATTACTATGTTATCTAACTATGGGGAGAGGGATCACTGTCCAAAGTGGCTCTCGGAAAATAATATGCTACTAAAAATAAGTCTTGCAACACTCTCACTCTCGACGATAAATCTCTGACAGTCACCACAAAAAACGAGCGCACAGTCCACCCAGCTGACCTCCCAGTGGAGCCTTTTGAAGCCTGTACAGATTGACCTTGTTAAATAATTAAAGCTCATTGTGAGACCCACCTGGAAAACAAATGAAGACGTTCGTTTACCAGATGGCGTCTCCCAAATGCAGGACTGTCTGTGCAGCGGTCAGCGGGGAGATGGACCACAAACAACTGGGCTCAGATAAGGGAAGGCTAGCTTCCAGATTAGCTTTGAAGCTCATTTAAAAGACCCACGAAGACGCAGTACTTCTGCTTACAAAGGGGTTTTGCTTATTGAAGCTTGCACTGAAGAATTATATGGAGTGAATTAAAAAAAAAGTGTGTGTAGTTTTACTAACCCCTCACTCGTACACCCATAACCAGAACAGATGGTAACTCGGGGCAGATGATCTATTTTCATCTTTCCTTTCTTTTTCATCTGTGCTTCCATCACCCTATGACCTTTAGCATCTTGGGCAATGACATTTGCATGTGATGTGATCATCTGCATTGCTCCTGCACACACTAATATTGCGATGACTTTTTTACAGCGCTAATTTGTGATTAATTGCCTTACCCAAGGCACATCATCGCATGGTGGAGTGAGCTAGGAGCAAACTCACAACCTTCCAATTGCCAGACGACTGCTCTTCCCACTTAGCCAAAGCTATCCAGTGTAGTGCAACGTAAACTGGTTTCCACCTGTGGGTCTAGAACAGGGGTGCCCAAAGTCGGTCCTCGAGGGCCGGCATCCTGAATGTTTTAGTTATCTCCTTGGCTTAACACACCTGCATCAAATGATGGCTCATTAGAGGCCTAAGGAGAACACTGACATGCTGAGGAGGTTGTTACTACCAGGAAGGAGAGAACTAAAACATGCAGGATGCTGGACCTCCAGGACCGACTTTGGACACCCCTGGTCTAGAATATACATAATGTTACTGACAGACTAACAGGAATATGCCCTCACATAAGTCCAACATATTCACATTCTAAGGATCTGACATGCTGGAGCAATGTAGTCATGTCTCCAACTTCATAAAGACAATTTTTTTTTTATTAAAGTGTTTCACTGCTGAGAGCCTAGAAAAACACAGCTACTGTAAACTCAGGGAAAGCACCTGTAATCTCACCGTTTAGACAATAGCCTCTTTCACTGAACATACAACAAAGCTCTGAGAAGTGTTTAGTTTCTGCATCCCAATCAGCTGCACAGAAATTTGTAGTGTTGAACGTGTATGTATAATGTTTATGAGCGGGTTTAATTTTGTGAACTGGATCAGTTTACATTAAAACTTAGTTACGCAGTTTTAACGTCCAATCCGAACCACTCTGGGAGGACAGCAAGGACCAAAGAGAAACAAACTGTCAAACTGTGTAGCAGCTGTCAGATCACAGATTTCTTGCAGAGATCTGCATAGACTGATGTCACCCTCCATCACCTAACAAGATGACAGTCGCTCCGTTTCCACTGACCATAAAATTCCCCAAAAGTGGAATTACAAACATTAATTTGCTTAATGGAAACACGCCAAAAACAATTTTGCGCTAGGATGAGGTGGTTTTTCTGCTTTTTGTGCTTCACAAAACTGTAATAGAAATGCTTCTTTCACATTATAAAAATCGAGTGATTAATGTTACTACTGGGAATAAGAACGAAGACAACGGGAAATAGTTGGAGGATGATGGCCTGTTATTCTTCCTTATTACTGTATTGTGCAAACAGTTAATCACATGTGATTTTAAGAGATCACAAACATAACCTTAAAGGAGCAGTGCTTCAAATCAAACCATTGTTGGAAAATAAAAGTTATGTGTGTCACAGACAACATGTGAAAAGAGATGTTCTGCTCAGATGAGAGCAATATTGACTTTGTGGAATAACACTATGCGACAGAACACTGCATGTCAATCTGGACAAATCAACAAAGTGAAACCAGATGGTGGCCGCATTATGCTGTAGAAATTAATTTATTAATTTAGATTAGAGGTTAAAGTTGATGAAGACGTTGATGAAGCATTTAGAGGTCTGAGAGCCTTAAGACTGACTGGAGTTTCAGCTTCCAGCACGACAATCACCCTAAACCAGTGGTTTCCAAAGATTTAGCAAGTTTTTTTTCTTTTAATTAAAAATGATAACTGCTTAGCTATAAATAAAGCTGCAATATTTTAATGGAAAAAAAAACTAGGAAAGAAATAATCTTTGGTTAAAAAAAGGGGTCTAAGATGTTTGCTTTATTAAAGAAAGATGTTCAGTTTCTTAATGTTTTGGGTCAGATGTTTTCTGCTTTGTTGGTCCAGGAAATGTTTTTATTCAAAAAATCAAGACGTTTCTCAGAGAGCCGTTGCTGTATTTAGCTGAATGTTGATGAATCCATTTTGGGATAAAAAGTTGTTGAATGTCTGCGAATGATCTGAAATGATTAAATAAAAAGAGTAAAGAAAGAAAAACACTCTGTGCGCTGTCTTCCCATCTTTGTTGGATCCATTTGCTGAAGGACCAAATTTGTGCTGTTCTTCAATGGCGGAAAAGAGCCACACAGATTATATGTATGTTTATGTACTACAAACATACAGCCAAAACTGCAATGGAAGAGTTAGAATTAAAGCATATTCATGAGTCAAAGTCCATATCTAAATTTAATGGAGAATCTGTAATTTAAAAAAATTAAGTTAACAAAAGATTTCTATCTGCTCTGGAGCTCGATAGTTATGAAAGAACATCAGCCTGTAGACATGCGACGGTGGTAGAGACACGCCTGGAGGACCTGACATGAGGTCAGAATATTTAAGCAGTTAGAATAAGGAGTATAATTAGGCCTGGTGCTTGTTGAACCAGAGATACTGTAATCAAATTAGCTGACCCTGAACATTACTACACAGAGATAATCCTAATGGGTTTGTGAGGCTGAGAATCTTTTGTTCAGCTTTAGACTGAAAACATTCATTTGAAAAGGTGAACCCACTGAGAGTTAATGACAGAGTAAATCATGGAAAATATCAATGACTTTAACAAAAGGCTGTAGTGAAGCTCAGGGACGGACCACAGCAGTTAACCTGATAGGATCAAATACGTTCATACGTTCCTCTTACTTGGCCCATCTGACTGTGGGGTGATATTAGCTTTGTTTCCATCTAATTGTCATGCAAATTTTGAGGGAACTTTTAAAATGTTTCAAACAGATGAGGTAAATTAGGCATGTTACCCTCTACTGGTTTGAATCTACGCACAGCGTAATATCATCAGAGGTCGACTCTGCACATGACTGTAATAAACAGGAAGTAGAGGTTGCTAGCATGGAGTGCACAAGTTTGCCACTATACTTTTTGCAATCATAGTATTTTTTCTCACTCATTTTATCACCTCAAAATGAAACAAATAGATCAGACTGAGGGTGTAGACAGCCAGTGAAAAAGTTTTGCAACTGAATGCGCTGAAACCCTGCTCACTATAAATATTAGTTGTTTTTTTCTCCTAACATAAAGGGACAGGTTAATTAATAAACCATTTTCTCTGTTAGTACAGCTGAAGTTCCAAAGTCATGCTATTCAATTTTAGTAAACAGAGAGTAATGCTATGTTAGATCAGTGTGCATTGCAAAAGAATTCACACCCTTTGAATTTAAACGTTCTTGCACATTGTCACATTCCACTCAGTTTAAAGAATTATGTGGGTTAGACCAACAGTCTTGCGTTAGCAGAGAGAATCCACCTCTTGGGATTCAATCAAGGAACAGAACAGGTCAGAAGAGGTTTGGTCCTACCACAATTTCTACAAAACAGCAAATAAAACATGACATAGGATCCCTGTTCTGTGTCAAGACTTGAAATGTTCTATTCCCAGATCTTCTCCAACCAATCAGACTGAGCCTCAGCTATTTTGGAAAGAGAAGTAGACAAAAAAAATAAATCAGTTTCAAAAGCATTGCCTCAGGGGCACACCACACTTTTAAGATTTTTGGTTTTCTAAATGCAAAACGTCTAGAAAACTACTTCCCATTGTTCTTTGGCTTATGCACAGATATGTTTTTCTAGATTTTTTTAAACTATAAGAGTCAAAATGTGATACAAGAGTGTGAAAACTGTGTCACTTTTTCCTCACATCCAGTAGAAGAAGCTTAAATCGGGAATGCATATTTGTCTGAAAAGAAACGGACGGAGGATGTTCGTTCGCTTCCTGCTTCAGGTTCGGCCCCATCAGGGACTCCAGGAGCCTGTTGTTTTCACCTCACCACTGCCTGCTATTCATGACCGTTTCCTGCCTCCATTCAGACTGGCCAGTATTTTTCAGGACACACCTGCAGGCCAGTCGATGGCGAGCGCCGAACTTTTATTGTCCCATTGTCTGCTGACACTGAATCACGGCCTGCAATTAAAACGGCAGACAAGATACCAGAGAAATGCCCTGAACAACAGACTCGCGTTGGGTCTGGGCGCGCAAATGGAACCGTTTGTCATGTTTTACTCCCCCATGCCCCAACCAGGGAGGAACAAGCAGCCCTGAGGTTGCCCATGTCAGCTCATGGGATTGTTTTGGCAACACCTCTGAGAATCAAACTCCAGCTCTGAGCAGGAGAGAGCCTGTGTTCATGCATCACACACACACAGGGTGTGTGAAAGTCACCAGCCTGCCTCTTGACGCACACACACATACTCACCCGAAGCAACTCTGGCTGAAGGAGACACACCATACAGGTAGCCAGACACCTTGGACAGAAAGTTTTAAATATCCCTGCTGTCTCTGTTGGTGACAAATCTAAAGCATTTATTTATTTACTTCCCAGGTTTCTTATTGGAAAACCATCTGAGTGATTCGCACTAATCTCCTGCAGAGAAATAGAAACTGCTACATTTTCTCCACTAGAACCTTTCCTGCAGAGGGTCAGAGCCTCCATTACAAATATTGACAAAACATTACTTATTCAAGATTCATATTCTGCTGGTTGATGTCAAGAAAAAAGCAACAAAAAAACAATTTCAAAATTAAATAAGAAATGACGTTAAAATTGCACTGGGAATAAACTTGCTCAGGCAACAAGTTATTAAACCATCATGGCAGCAAAGGATGTAAACAGTTACATGAAATATATTCATATTTTAGCCATGGTGCTAGCGCGCATCGTCGATCAGCCAGGAGAAAACATCTGGGCATCTTAATATGGCTGGAGTGGAGTATGCAGCGTTTGGGGGAAGTTGTAGTTGGTGATTTCTCACTTTTGAATGACACAAAACTTTGTATGAACTGTTAGATATTGTGAGAGTTCTAGTAGAACCAGCTGCACATTGTCCGAAATAAAAACACATAAAAAAAAAACCCTCAAAACAAACAAACAAAAAAACATCACTTCCCTACTACTTCCTGTCGTGGTCTTCTTCGACGGTTTTCGCCAGTAGTAACGTCTGGCTCCTAATCACGTGACTCGTGTGACAAGAAAGAAGCGCTTACGTTAAATTTATTGTCGTAATTTGAATTAGCGCAATTTTATGGTTCCTGGAAAGCAGCTAGTGAAAGGCTTTACTCCGATTTGTCCCAATTTCTGCTCTAAAGGACCAAAAAATTCTTGTTCCGCCATCAGGGAAAGTACAGGAGATGAACGCAGAGCTGGAGCGAGAGGGACGGCGAGCAAACGCTGGAGCAGATATAAGGGGATTATTCCCCCCTGGGAGACATAATCATGTGTAACACACTTGTTTTAAATCCAGTGGAAAACAAACAGGTGTTTGAGCCTTAAATCCCAGGCCGCTCCTGGCTCACACAGAGCTCCAGAAACACCGAGCTGTCAGTCATTTGCTGCTTGCTCCTTCACATCTGCTCACATCAGAACCGCAGCCTGTGTGTGAGCGGGAAGCGGGAGCTCAGCGCAAACTGGGCTTTCCGCTGAGAAACGCACTTTCTGCTCATTCAGCGAATGAAGACAAAATCTGGTTTAGTTGTCGAAACTCACTCTGCGCGCCCTATGAAAGTCACCTTGAAAGAAAATCAACACAACGCTCCCACTCCTGCTCCATAATTTGAGTTATTTTAAGGAATTTACCACTTTTTTTTTTTAATTTGGGGAATTGGAGAAAAATAAATAAATAAATAAATTTTTTAAAAAAAGCATGAAAAAACCCCACTTACCTGAGAGCCCCAGGAGAAAGGAGAGCAAAGTAAGTTTCCCTGAAGTAGAGCAGGTCTCCATGATTCTCTGTCCTGGTGTCCCTCCGCTGTTTCGCCTCGGGCTCCGCGGCTCTGCCAGTCCTCGCGCAGACACGTAAGGGACACTTGGGGTAAAGACGACCGGACGCCGTCGGATGTCTCCACAGCGGGGACTCTAAAGGAGGGACGGACCGGAGAAAGTCAAGTCAATCCTGGACCCACACCTCCGACACTGACTGTCCTTCGCGACTCTTATTCTCCCTCCTCTTTACGCACTCTTCCCGGTAAATCCCTCCTTCCGGCGGCTCGAGCGAGAACAACTCTGTAAGTTGTCATTCGGTCCCTTTCTGAGAGGGAGGGCTGGGGGGGGGGGGTGAGGTGGGGGCGGGGGAGCGGGAGAGACCCGGTCCGGAAGAAAAGAGCCGATGTACCTTTGCGAGTCAGTCGTACTGCTAGCCTGAGTGTCCGAAACACTTTCCACAATAGCCCTTCAAAATAAAGCAGCTCTATTGTGGAGAGTCACTACAAGCCGAGGGTTAAATGTGATGCTTTTATTTTGTCAGCAAAAAATGAACAACATCCGTCTTTCAGGCGCAAACGTAGCTAAAGATGACGAGTCACACCTGTTCTGTGGTTCAGCGCCAAGAACAGGTGTAACAGATACGGTTTAGCGTCGACCACAGGACACAACAGCCGAAGTAAGATTATTTTTTATTCAAGTAGGACAGAGGAGCCATAAAAAAGTATGTGGTAAGTAAAGTTCTGAAAAACTGATAATAACATCTGATTTAATTAGTCATGGGACTCGAATAAATGTTTTATCGAGTTAAATGTATGGTCCTTGATTAAACGTAATTAATCACCATGTATCGAAAAAACAAGCAACCTTTTCAATTCAAAAACCGTGATCGCTGCTAAATTGTCGAATCAATATGAACAGCAACAAATATGTTTATTGTTTTTTTATCTACTATTTAGGTTATTCAACAGTGAGTAGTGAAAAGTGTTCCCTACATATTTTCAGATACAAAGGCTCCAACGAAAATGTTTGTCTGTAAAAATAAAGAGAATGAAATGCATTTGAACTGGGAAATTTTTTTGAGACGTTAAAATTAGCTAATTGAAATTACCCATTGAAGTGCTGACCCTAGGTTTAATATTTTAAAATATTGTCAGACAGACAAAAACGTAAAATTATGTGAAAATTCAGGCATCTTAAAGACTTCAATTTTAAGAATAATGAGAATTTCAAACAAATAATTACAAAATAATTTCAGGTAGAAGAAACACTTTTCCAAATCAAATGTTTTCAACATGAAACTTATTGTACTAAAACTTACAGTTTAGTGTGAATATGTCAGAATACACCAAATACATGGTGTTTATTTTTGATGGCTCAGCAGACAGAAAATAATATCAGAACCAGCTTGTGTACACACAGAAAGTCACACTTTAACCTAAATTGTAGGCTTATGTTTGAGTCTGATTCATTTTTGGTTAAAACATGTTTGTTTTCAGCTTTTTCCTACTACATATATAACATTTTATTTCCCTACTGAGATGCTTCGACCCAAACTGGTTACTGAAAAGAAGAATTTGCTCGCACTGAAATTCTAGACAGGCATATTTACACGCTACTCATATAGATTAAATGCCATGTCACAAGTTTTTTAAACTCTAAGCCTATTTTCCAAAACCTCACAACTAAATCCTGATCCTCGCCTCTCATCTCTCCTTGAAAATGTTCACTTCCTGTTCCGTCATGTGTGAAGAGGTTTAGGCTTAAAAGCAAAGCAAACAGACTGGACTCTGCTTGACTTGAATTCCCAAGGTGAGCTCACCATCCTGATAGAAAAATATGGACTGACCTGTGCTCGGCCAAGTGGTCAGTTCTCCTTATTTCATTTTCTGGGGTTACTCTGTTGCCTCAGCAACAATGCTGAGGCTAACACAGGTGGACTGCTCATTTATGCGAGGTCAACAAGGGTTATGCTGTGATTAAATCCAAAGTAGCAGAGTCCAGTTCATGTGGGAATGAGATTCGGTTGTATTGTTGCCAACAGCCTTGGTGCTTCTTTCTAAATTGGAAGATTTCAGAAGCAGAAGCTGGAAGCAAATAATAAAGAAATTGAAGCTGACAAAAACAATAGTCAAACATGGAAAAATAAACTTCAACAAATCTTCTTCCAGATGGTTCAGAAAGTGCAACTAGAAAGTCTAAATATAATGTGGAATGCATAATGTGCCTGTTGATTTGAGGAGGTATTTTTCAATGCAACATGAATATTATGGATATTGGAAAATAATTCTAGTTTGGATATCGTTGACAATGTTCCCAATCCATAAGAGCAGATCCATTCAGTCTAGTTTTATGCTTTGTGCTCTGAGCAACGTCAGGCTTTATTATGTTTTCTACATTATATTTAGACTTTGTAGTTGCACTTTCTGAACCATCTGGAAGAAGATTTGTTGAAGTTTATTTTTCCATGTTTGACTATTGTTTTTGTCAGCATCAATTTCTTTATTATTTGCTTTACATTGTCCGTTGTACTACAATTGCACTGACTGAACAAATTAAAAATAGTTTTGTTGTTTTTACATATCAAGCTTGTGAAGCTATTGGTGTAATCAAGAGTCTAATTATGAAGAGTTATCAAATAAATTTGTTATTCAGTACATTTAAGTGTATTAAAAAAGTTTTGAATCAGTTCAGTACTGTTTTTCTGTATCGGATCGGTATCAGCCAATACGAAACTTCAGATATCTGTATTGGTATCGGAAGTGAAAAAGAATGATTCTGTGCATTCCTGGTTTCAACAGGACCTGATAATGGAATAAACATAGAAATGGAATAACAAATTTTAGACTCAGAACCAATCTAGGCCTCAGAAAGGTGGTCTGCATGAGAAATAGAGGAACAACACCATGGAGTTCCATTTTTTTGACTAACCTACTACAATCTACATAGCTTGGAATGAGGGCCTGCACTTTATGGTGCTCCAAGGAGAATTTTATTTGGGCATTTCCAGCTAAGCTCACAAAATGTGGCAAATGCAGCAGAAAGGGGGAAAATCAGCGTTCGAATAACATAACTTTCAAAATATTCTTGTACTTTAACTCTTTTTATTCTACGACAGACACACCTAATACTGTTCCATGACGTTTTCTATTCTGGGCAGTAGAGGGAAACCTTTTGGACTGGATTCACCATTAACATGCAGTCTTGACGTTGTACGTTCTCACCAGTTCCTACAAGGTGAGTATCAGACTCCTGTAGTGAACCGTTTGCAGGTTCTGTTGGGCCTCTATGTTGCTGTTAAAACAGTCTGGACCAAGAAACCTCCGCAACAGCTACACAGGGCCATCTCCTGGCCAAAAGGAGGAATGACATCTTCTTCAGTTTTACCTTTCCCTCAAAGTGAATTTGTTAACAATTGTGAAAACCATATTGTCATTCAGATAGTTATGCACTACTTGCTTTGTGCCACACAAAGTCTCAATAAAACACAGTTAGGCGTGTGGTAGTGTTGTGACTAAACATGGGAGCCTCCTCTCATGTTGTCACAATGTATTCCTCTCACCACTGCAGACAGGGAGCCCTTTGTATTTGCAGCCTTTTGTTTAAGAAGCTATCAGTCGACTGATCCCAGTTCAGATTCATGAATGCTCTGGTTCACATTTCAGATTCATCTGAAGCCTTGTTAAGTAACTGAGGTTGATGCAATAAGCAATTAATCACATGACAAATTAAAATGATAAATTGATCATTTCCATTCTGATGAATGTTTTTTGAAGAGTAATTTTGTCTAGAGATTTTATAATTAATTTTCTTTACTGTTTCGGTTGTGTGTTTTTCCCCACGTTTTTTGGATTGTTGTGTTTCATTTTGTATATTTAAAACATCTTCCAGTTCCAGTGTTAAACTGATTTTGTAAAGAACACTTATTGTTCTTTGAGAAGGTGAACTTGCACAATTATGCCACTATCAGTACATTACTTGCAAATAATCCCCAAAAACAAAATTTCTGTTAATCATGTTAACTTATCGTCCAGCAAAGTTTATCGCGACAAGCCAATAAATAGCACAGCTTTTAGTATGTGGCTAACCACAGAGCGTTCCCCATTTATTTTTCTTCAGACATGTAAACAGACCACATGGTGAATTAGAAACAAGCACATACAGTACATGGCATTAAATCAATGAGGTAAAAATATCATTTTTCTTGATGTCTTTGATGTCCCAAACAAATAAGTTTCACAAAAGCCGGAATGCTCAAGAACACCGATGTTCTCAAATATATATTATATAAGCTATATGGTATTTCACATTACATAGATTCATATGGACACGTCACGTTTTGTTGTGTGCCGCAGTCACTTTCTGGCACATTCATTGCACGTAACCTGCAGATCCTCTTCAAGGGTTCGGCCTGATCATCGGCCCTGACTGAGCCGCAGCGCTGTCGCTTCGGCTTCTGAACGCAGCAGACGTTTCCTGTTGTCTGCATTTGAAATGTTACATCGTTACATCACAAACCAGCCAGCGGCCGCAGCAAGGGATGCTCCAAACTACTGTCAGTTATTTCCAAACCAGAACCAGAATCTTTTTTTTTTTTCCCGATGGGTCTGAGTTGCTGCAAACTAAACTGTGAAAACTAAACTGTGAACAAATCCTAGCAGGTTCATGTGCATCAGAGAAACAAGAAACGATGCATTACAGGATTTAGCTGTTCCCTAATAGATGTGAGTTCTGACCCAACAGCGCCTCCATGTGGGCAGGCCGGCTTTGTTTGGGATTTAAATGTTCTCTTGATTTTTGTCCACTTCTTCAAGAGATCAATCTGAATTATTTGAACTACTTTAACCAGTTAGTCTGCATTATATGGTTCCAGTGATCACTATTATGTTAATTTACTATGAAGTCAATACAATCTCAGGATTTTACAATGTAATCTATCAGATTACTAATATTCTAAATAAATAAAATAGTTTATATATATATATATTATTCCTGGTTAATGTGCTCATGTTTAATTTCTACATTAGAAATGTAGAAAACATCTCAACCAGCTTCATCCACAGTTGCAAGTCGCTGCTGCACAGTTTTGGTCATTTTGTGTTTAATATGAGGAGTACACCGATTGCGTTTTCTGGCCGATCTGATATTTAAAATGCCTGACCTGCCAATTAAGGCAATTTTTTTTGCATGAAGTCACTAAATATACGTCGGATTTCTTGGTGCACCTCTAATAAATAGAGGTGCACCAATTATTTTTTAATAATTGATTTGGGGTCTAATGTACAAAAACTGTGGGAAGGCATGCAAAACTCAATCAGTACATACGGGCAGCAATAGATCCTCCCCGATTTCCTTCATTTTGAGAGATCTGTGATTGGCTGATACCTATATGTGAAGCTAATCTTATTTAAAAGTCTAAAACTCAACTAATGTCCTATGTTGCTCAGGTCAGTGCATGTCTGAACGTCCGCAGTTAATAACAGTGACCCCATTGATGCCAACTCAGACATCTTCTTTCTGCATTTCATACAAAAAATATTGGCTTTGGCCTAAAATACAATAAAAAGTCTTATCGAAAAGGTAAGACTTTTTAACAGATCGGTGATTGGCTAGAAGACTGCAGTGAGGAGACTCCTAAATGGAACGACTGTGAAACACAAAACATCTAATTAAATGAGTATAAATGTGACATTTGACTGTTTTATCGTTATTTAACTCCTTAATTTATTATAATAAAATGAAACTGATTTACAATAGCTTAGCACATTGGAATGGAATGGTTTGTGTACAGATGAAGAACGGGGCTGTAATTTGTTAGATGGGTGAACTGATCCATTTTGTGATTCAGAAGTTTGCAGAAGACGATTCCAGGCTCCATAACGATCCGCCAGAGACATTTCATTAGGAAGCTGTTTTTTGTTTAATTATTATTAATACTATCATTTATTCTCTCTCAGGGAACAGATTGGTTATTGGAATGCTGGCCTGTAACAAGTTATCAGTTATCGTCGTAGACATGGAAGGTCTTAATCTGAGCTGGACGTTATCTTGGAAAACCAATGAATCCTGCTTCATCGTCCGGACCTACAGTCGGCTCCGTTGACGCCGGCTCACGCCATCCGGCCGCGGATTCACGGTTCTGTAGTTTGTGAGGAAGCATCTCTTGCTGCGAAACCCGCCACATGTGCAAAACATAAGGCATGACTCCGCCTCTACCCACAGATGGTCTGTGGACTCAAACCAACAGTCCAAGTGAAGGCAGTTTCTGAATACATCCAGCTGTGGTCCCTCACTGCTTGGTTTGCTACATCCTACTGAGGTAGACAGATGCATACTGCAGCGTAACCCCCCCCCACACACCCACCTCCAGCCCTGCTCTCCCTGATCAGACATGTTACGTAAAACCTAACAAGCAGCTGGAGAATCCTAGTGCACAATATTAAGCGTCGTTGTCAGTGCTGCAGATCATACCGAGGCAGGAACTGATGTTCGTTTAGAAACTCTGTCAGCTTGAACACTTGAACTCTGATGAAACTCTGCATCGAAACTGAAGGATTTTAGTATTCTGAATAACTTCACGAGCTTATTACGGTGGGGCAGCTTTTAACTGGTGACGCGTACATAAATACATCTCTCAGCGACAAATGAGCGTTACATGTCAACGCTTGTTTCCATGACAGCCAGAGGCAAAAAGAATGAACCTTATCTTTAATTTTTTTTTTTAAGCTGCTTAACCAGAAGAGCCTCCCGCAGCATGATGCTGCCACCAGAGCTGTAGAGTCATCTGTAAAACCGTCGGCGTTGTGGTTACGACGTTTCCTTGACATTGAACCTTAAGGAATAACCGACGGCCGTTTCCAGGCATTCCACCAGGGAGCCCGCCGAGAGGAAGTCCAGCTCCACCTCGATGAATTTCACGTAAACGGCGCAGCGCTGCGGCGAGTCTCCGTCGAGCAGAACCGTCCTGGCGCCGCCGCCGTTCTCCTGCAGGAAGCGGGTCACGCCGGACGGCTCCCCGTAGGCGCAGTGCTTCCCGGGTCCCTGAAAGTGCTGGGAGAGGCACTGCTGGATGGTCCTGTCCTCGGCGATGCCCAGGTAGCAGTAAGTGACGGCGGGCCCGGTCCTGACGCCGCGCTCCGACCGGTTGGCCGCCTCCCGCCGGGGCGAGCCGCCGTCGTCGTCCTCCCCGTCGTCGTGGGCCGGAGGAGGCGGCGTGCAGGCGGCGCCGCAGGCCGGCAGCGCCTCGCAGCCGATGGCGTACAGGCCGTGCGTCTTGGGGACGAAACCGGGCAGGAGGTAGTGGGACGAGCCTTTGCCGCTCGCCAGCGGCGGCCGCGACACAGGGATCCAGTCCACCTCCATGTGGAGCTCCAGGCAGCGCGCCTCGCTGATGGTGATGTCCAGGAACTTGTAGTAGACGTTCTTCCAGTTCATCTTCTGGACCTTGGTCATTATGACCCGGCCCTCGGGCTTCTCCGGGTTGAAGTACTCGCGGAGCCGCTTGCCCAGCGGCACCTGCGAGCTGATCTCGGCGTAGTGGTAGCGTACGTCGTCGCGCCAGCGCGTGTTGTAGCCCACGCCGAAGATGGCCAGCTTGTTGGACAGGTGCAGCCGGGAGAACTCGGTCCACGTCTGGAAATGCTCCCAGTTCAGCTGCACCGACTCCAGGATGCGGATCACCGTCTGCATCGTCTCCCTTTTCCTGCACACAGTCGCAGAACCAGTAGTAACTGCCTGATTTAGAAATATGTGATAATAATGGGAGGAAATTACACACGGCTAAACTTTATTACCCAGTTAGGGCACTTACTTTGGGGGCACTGCAGTAAATGGGGGCTGAATAAAAACATTCTGAATTTTTTTAAAAATAATTTTATTTGAGAAATATTTAGAAATATATGCTCTGCTTTCGGTTGAAAAATTACTAATATCGGCCAATACCGTTTTATTGCCTCTATGACATGCATTCCTACTAAATATAACGACAAAGCATCTAAGTTGGCAATAGCGACATGAATTTTGTTAATCACGCAGGTGCAGATGGGACTCGCTGGGCGGATCTGTCTGTCAGGAAGCAGATAAGATTCACATCCAAGCTGCCGATTGTCCAAAACTACGGAAATCAGTTCCGCTTCTTCAATACATACAAGTTTGAGGTCACACCATGACAAATTGTGAAAAAAGTTCAAAATATACTTGTATTTTCAAGAGGTGTGAATACTTTTGGAACGCTGTAGTTTGGCTGATAAGCGGATTTAAAAAATTGTAATAAAACATAAGTGCTGCTACTGTGAGTCCACAGAAGTGACCACTGAACCTGGAGCAGTTTGGTTGAAGAATCCAGTAAAAAAAATTTAATATCCAAATTCTCAGTGAGGAGATATAACAGCAATTTACTAAAGTTATATATAAAAACAGGCTTTATTAAAATAATAATAATAAAAAACTTACTGGGTTAATTCAGACAATTCTGCTTGAATCTGTAGAGCTCTGCTTTTAGGCACCTGTACGTCTTCTAAACCAGAGGGATAATAAAAGCATGGGATTAAAATAAATAACGGGATTATTAATTTCATCCATCCCATTTTGTCACAATGACTTTTTCATATATACAAACGGATCTCACCGGTCTCCATGTCTCCCTCCTGGAAGGCCGAGTCCAGCACCTGGTTGCACCAGTCCTCCTGGGAGAAGTCCTCCAGCGTGCTGCCGTCAGACTCCATCTCCTGGTACAACCCGCTGCTGTTGATCAGCACCGGGGCACAGCTCTGAGAGTCCCAGCCTCCCTGACCGAACACCTTCTCCAGCTGCTCCAAGGTGTAGCTGCTCTTTCTCTTCCCGATGCCATGCTCCTTCACACGGCTGTAGCAGCGCCTAAGTGTCTGTTTGGGACGGAGGAGCAGCCAGGATATTAGTTTTCAAAGGACAGATCAATCACCCAGCTGACTGGAGATCGATCTATGCAGCTTTGATGAAATTTTGTGTAATAAAAGCTTAATTTTGGTGTAATGTAAATATTTCATGGACCTGATGAGCTACGATATGACCTCCTCCAGAATAACACCATATAAATTGAGGTAGTTTGGCTTTGTGTCAACACCGTCAGATGTCAACTCCATCAGAGTTTTTCTGACTCTTTCAGTGAAACTGTTGTCAAATCTCACTTAAATGTTCAAATAATTTATTTGAATGTATTTCACATAAATTGCATTACTTCACATGTACCAAGTTTTTCATTTTACTCACTAGTTTGTCACCACCTTCAGTTCTGTACTATGTCAGATGGCCTTTTTATTGTTTTTTGTTTTAAATATTTATTTTGTTTCTTGAGAAGCATTTGTCTGTAAAATTAGTAAAAATATCACTAATAGGGTCATTACATTTTTTATTTTTGTCAGATGGTGATGACAACGTTCTAGGTCAGGTCGATTAAATATATAATTAAAAAAAAAATGTTGCAACTGGGAACCTGTACCTTAATTTAAAAAAAAATTCTGGGAAATTAAAACCCATTTTGTCCCTATTCTCAAGAATCACTGCCATAAATAACAGATTTTAAGGAGGTGTTCTGAGATGAAAGACGTCCCGGGTGTGACTCGGCTCTGAGCTGTCAGCGGACCCAGTTTGGTGTCATGGCAACAGGTCGGAGTCGTGACAGTGACACCTCGCTGTCATGGCTCCCTTACCTTCATCCTCTCCCGGCACTGGGACGGGGTTCTCTCGTAGCCCAGGTCCGACAGCGCTCTGGAAACTCGCTCGTACATGGCTGGACCGGGCGGCTTCCCGGAGAACACGGTGCCCGCGACCTCCAGCTGCTGCATCCGCGCCTCCGTGAGCCTCTCGTTGCCCCACACCGCGATGAGGGCGTTCGTCTCGGACGGCGTCCATGACATCCCCCGGCAGGCGGTGAAGCTGTTAGAGGAGGATGAGGCCGCCGTCCGGCCCGCGGTTCCAGAACCCACGTTCAGAGGCGAGAAGCGGTTCGGCGTCGAAGGATTGGAGTGGTATTGGATGCTGTCGCTCAAGTCCTCGGACTCGGGAGATGGCACCTCGGTTTTCGGTATCTTTAATGGTGTCGTTATCTCCGGAGAGGGCTCCGCGTTACTGGACGCCGCCATGTTGCTTCTGTTGCTAAGGGGAGGGGGCGGGAAGAAGATGTTACGTTAGAGGGGCTCGGAGAAAATGACGACGACGTGAACAAGGACACATTATCGGTCAAAATCTTCATATTTTCAGAATTATTAATTTAAAACATAAATTCAATAGAGGGATTAAAAAGCCCAATAAAATACACAGTTGAAACCAGATATTTAAAGAGCATAAAAAGACACAAATAATGCTGCTCACGGTCTGACATTGAAATCATACAAAATTCTATTTGGTTTGTCATTTAGGATGATAGTATTATTAGGGTAGCCTAGATCTAAGAACATTTATTTGCTAAATACATTTCCAGAATAATGATGAAGTAAACGCAGTAAGATCACTGTGCCTTTAAAGGGGGGCCCAAACTTTTTAAGAGCAAGATCTACTTTTTCTCTCACCAGCCGCCTGAGAACTAGATCATGACACAAAGACGTAAAAATTCCAAATTAAAATCTATTGACTTATTTTATATGCGAATATACATCAGTTATAGCGGAAATAATAAAGTGACAGAAAACCTAACGCAGTTCCTTCCTCAGTGAGATTCTGACACAGGGAGCAGGTTACTGGTTTCTCAGTCAGAGGCTGGTTGCTAACCTGACACCAGCAGGTGTCAGTCAGTCATGGTGGATCTGAAATTTGGTTTGATGACCTCAGTATGAGAAACTACAGACTTATGGGAAGAAACACAGAGCCCAGTAAAGGTAAAGGAAAATCTTCTAAAGTAGGGATATAATTAATTTAATTTCACATAATTATCGCGGTAGACTTTGTCAAAACAAAAATAAACTTGTCCTTTTTTAATTTTGTTGTGACGTATACTCACAAACGAGCGAGGTAATTAGTCCAAGTTTGTCGAATTGAATGTTCAGAATACTGCGGGTGTGATGAGCCACAGCAAAGGTTCACAAAACAATCCGAACAGACATCAACTCAAAACATCTCCTACATTTTTACTTTGTCTCTTTGTCGCGCACACCTGTTCCCGTGGCAACCGCCAGCGCCCAGCAAGCCGAGCAGAGATACGTTCAAAACACAACATTCAGTCCGTTACGATATCAGGTTTCCAGGCTTGATATTTATTTATCGATTATTAATAAGCCTCTCATGAACACAGCTGTGGTTGAGTAGCTATTTTAAAGTCCTGCTCTGCTGTCAGTCGGTCTTTGAGTTGCCTTTTTTTCCTTTTTCTTTTTTTGTTATTAATGGAACCAAAACGCACTGAACACCTTGTTGAAACAATAATTACTGATGTTATTCATTTTAACACGTTTTGTTTTTTTTGTTTTTTTAAGATTTTTTTTAAGGAAGCTACAAACGTTTATGATCTTAGTGAATATTTTTGATAAAGCTGTCAAAAGAGGAAGTGCTGCGTCCTGGCGGCTTCAGTTTGTCACCTTCGATCTCGAGATCGACTCAAAACCGATCGATCGCGATCGAAGTATTGAGCAACCCGGCTTTAAAACTTATGGGAAAGAAAATTATCTCATGTCTTTTTAAGGGCATTCATTTACGATATTTGCGTTCATTGCTGGTATTCTTACCTGTTTAATACACCATGAACACACTGCTCCTTTGTTCCACTTCAATAAAATCTATACACAATTTATCAAGATATCAGAAACAGCAGGATATAATGTTCAGATGCATTCAGGTGCTACATTTATCTGTTTTGATATTTTTCACCATGGACATGCCGACCCATCTACACTTCAGGAAGGAGAGCAGTTATGTGTGTTAGTTTGCATCAATGCCAGAACAAATGCTTCCTTGTGATTATCCTGCAAGCTGGTGAGACAGTGTTCATATCAACAGTAAAGTGAGTCCTGTACCAACATGGGCTGAAATGCCACTTGGAGGAAAAGCATTTAATCCAAAAGCAAAATAAAAAGACAGAAAAAGACAGTTTGCAAATGCAGTCAGAGACAAAGACTTAATTATTTACAGACTTGTGGTCTGATGACACATTTATCTTCCAAATATAGTAAATGTTATGGACACATGAATGACATTCAGTGCTCTGTCACTCTAACAGCTTGAAGTCCTTCAGTCATGAATTTAAGTCTGACAAAAATACATTATGATCGCCAAAACAATTTCATCCTTTGCAAACCTTACCTGGTAGAAACAAAATCAATTCTTCTACTCTTTTCTTCGTACAGAGGGCTTGGGCCCTCGGCTACTGATAAATGATTTCTTGCTGGAGGTGAGGACTCTGTTTGACGTTTTAAATTTAAGTCAGACACTGACGTTTGGTCGTTTGATGCTGTGAGGTTTACGGGAAATTCCCTGAGCTGCAAACAACCATCTCCCATAGGAAGAAGGGAAAAGTGCTGGGCGGCTCAGGCTGCTGCCGCTGATTCAAAATTTGGATGCGTAGCCAACACCAACTGAATGGATTCTCTCACTTCCACCGCTGCCATTGATAAAACTCAGAACTGTCATTGTGACAGACTTTATATTGTACTACACTGAAAAACAACCAGAAGAAACTGAAGACAAATGAACACCTACTTTTGCCATTACCTGCCATGTGTGACCCGGTTAGAAGTAGGGTAAAGTATGTGTCTTCGTGTGTCTTTTTGCATCTGTGAGCATATTCCTGCTGCAAAAAAAGATTGCAATTAGATCTCAGTTAGTATGTCTCAACAAGTGACCTTATTTCATCTTTCAATTTATTCAGAGGTTAAATTAAGAATACGGATCCAGTGTTGTGAATTGATGTGACATTTAAAAATACTGATTCAGAAATGATCAAAGTATAATCAGCATGCATAAAGCATTTGTCTTCATGTAAAACTGTACTCACTGCTTACTGCACTATTTAATATTGTAGCATTTTACCAAAAAAATATATATGTATATATATACATATATATATAAAGTGTGTGTGCATAATTATTCTGCTTCTTGGGAAAAACTTTCTGTTGATCTGTCATTGAAGTATTTTTTGTTGATACTACAATACAGAAAACTTTTAATAACTTCAATACGTCTCCTAAGTATTATAACTGTATGTCAACTACCTAAAAAAACACATTTTAACTTAAACCACAGGATGTAAAAAAAATCAATATTGTCAGGAGGTTCACTCTCCACTTTCTCCTATGAGTGAAGCCCTTTGTCACCACTATGCAGAGAGCAAGACCTTTCATTGGATTTTAGTGTATAATTGGTCATTTGATGGTCCGATCAATAATATTTGTCATTGTCTTCTTCAACTGACTGTTTGATAAGCTTCCATCAAGGAGTGCGAGTCATTCAGGCCTGCACTGCCATCTGCTCGTTGTTTGCCTCAGTGTGTGTCTCTGGGCAGTAAGGTCCTGACCTGGCCAGAGGAGCGGTAAGATTCACTCTTATGCTCTTTCTGTCCAATATAGGTCAGAGACAGGAGGCAGTGGACGCTCTAACCTTTTCATGTCAAAACTGCAGTTGACAGATGACACATCCTTGATACGTTTTTTCTGTCTGGAAGGGATGAGATGAACCAGAAACATGGTCTCCCAAAGGCAGCTGGATTTTTGTGTGGACTTAATCAACTTTTAACCGAAGGATCCCAAAAATTTTTTGTTTCCTTTTCTATCTCATGTCTAATGTTGCAAATTGAAATAACGAAACAAAATGTTTCAAATACTGGATGGTAGACTGAATTGGGCACATCAAACAGCTAATCTAAGGACTTCAAAGAGCAGGCAGTCATGGAAGAAGAAAACCCACACATGCACAGGGAGAACATGCAAAGCCCATGCAGAAGGACCCCAGCTGGGAATTGAACCCAGAACCTTCTTGCTGCAAGGCAACAGCTCTACCAACTGCACCACTTTACAGCCCTACACTGATTCCCATCTAGTCATAAAATGAAAAGTAACATATTGTCAACCATCAACTCCTGGCTTTTCATAATGCTCCCCTGTTTTGTATTTTTCTCGTACATAAGCAAGCCACTTTTCTCTTTGTGTCACTGTATTGCTTCTATTTAATAATTGCTGGATCACCAGAACTCTGAAGGTTCTATGCTCATCAGTTGGTCGTATCCATATTAGCTGACGCAATTGGAAAAATGAACTGAACAGTGAACATTCAGCACAAAAACTGGTTTCAAAGTTTACAAAACAGAACATTTGTGTCAATGCCAAAACATGCAGTCATGACTTCTAGAAAGTAGGACATCAGCGCCGCAGAAATGTTCTGACAATGCAACAAAACGGTGAAAACATGAGGAAGTACATTATGCTGCTGGCTGCTGACAGCGATTGTGTCAAGGTGACTTTATGTTAGCAGAAATGATGAAGAAAGTGTTCACATTACTTCGCTTTTCCCACATTTTGCCATGATGCAGGTATTTTCCAAATTACGTCATTTCTAAATTCTCCTCAACTCCTGAAATGACCCAAAAATATAAATCATTTTTTGGAAAATCTTTGCAAATATCTGAGAAAACAAAATAGTCTGTGCATTGGTATTTACAGCCTTTGCCAATCAGAGCGTGATGACGTTCTGTTGACCTTGTGTGTTTATGTTCAACCATTCCTGGATTTAGTCATTCTTGAGTTGAGTTATATTTAGTAATACGTTTCCACTGGTTCCAGTAGAAACCTATGAATTTTCTCATCATCTGCAGAAAGACCTAAAAGTGTCTCCTCCTTCCAACTTGATTGAAGACCTGCAGAGAAAAACAAGAGTAAATTTCCCAAAACAGTTGTGCCAAACTTAGAAGAGATTCCAAAAAAGACCTTTAGTTCTTCAACAAAGTTATAAGCAAAGGTTGTGGATAATTGTTCACACGTGATTTTTGTATTGTTTTGTTTTGCATTTTTAATGAATTTGCTCAAACGTTAACTCGTATCACTTTGTCATTAAAGAGGCATGGAGTTTAGAGTTTTGAGGGGGAAAAAATGATTCCACTTTAGAATAAGACTGTCATGTAACAAAACATGGAAAAAGTGAAGTGTTGTGAATGTACTGTACACCAGCGACACATTCAGCAGGGAGAAAGGTCAAATCCTCCACGGCCTCATTTGTATTCACATTCCTTGGAGCACATTGAGACAGAATAGCAAGGGTCCGTGTTGATCTATGTACTATCAAGGAAAGGCCATTATATTCTGTGGACATGTGCAGACATAACTTAAAGTTAATGAGATGTTATTTGCACACGTTCAGGACACAGACGTCACCTTTCGGAGCCGTTTTGCTGATGCCTCATGAATTTGAAGGTTGACTTTAGCTTTTGTGCCAATTAGAGAACGACTGTGAACATAATCCCAGGCTTATTATCAGAGGGATGATTGTTTTTGCTGGCTGTAAGTAATAGCTACCATGTCACTTTTGGCATAGATGAAGGGAGAGGACTGGTGGCTGCTGATATCTGCTGCTGGTTAGGTAGACAAGGTGTGGGCGCTCTTTGTGCTGCTCAGAGTTTGAAAAAGGTTTGTGTCAAATCTTCTCCAATAGGGAATTTGGAAACTTTCTTAATCACTGCAGTGCCATTGATCTGAGAAAAAAAATTAAACAATGACTAAATAGTAATGTAAAACAAACAAAAACACAATCTGTCTTTGTCAGAGAGGTCTACCAATCAGCTTTTCTTTTCTTTTTTTTTATTGCTCCAGGCTAATAGGCAAATCCGCCCTGTCACCCAGGTGATGGATTTATTTTTGTCTTTGTGCTCATCTTTGATCGAGACACATCTGTTCCCCAAGATCCTCAGTATTAATGACAGTGCCAGGAATTGCCTCAAGTGCTTTCGGTTATGCGTGTCTGAATGCAGTCTGGGCTTCAGACTCATTACGTTACACGTGTGATGTGGCATGATGATTATAAAGTCCAAGTGCGGCCTGTCGACTTTTATTTGATGTTTTCAGCCATTAGAGACCTGCGTACGCATCAGCCTGCAGGTCTTCTTCCATGAAGTTTAAAGTTATTTGACTGGCACATGAAAACAGCCCATCCTTCGTGCTCTGCACTGCTAACTAGAAGGATTTTCAGACTCAAAAAATAAACGATAGAAATCCTAAAATGAGCTCAAACTCATTTTAAGCCATTGCAAAGAGCATTTTATGTGGTGCATGTAGCTGAAATAGATTCACCTGGCAATGACTTGTATTAAGTCAATCAAAAAAGATCTTTCTTTCTTATATGCTGCTTTATCACTGTCAATCTGCAGCTGGTGTAGGGATCAGACCTGCTGGCCTCCTTAACTAAATCATTTCCAGTGTTCCATGTTAGTCCTTCAACATGAAAGTCTGTTCTTGATGTTGATGCGATTGTCCTTTCACGCCTTCTTTCTCTGGGGTGTGTCGAGCTTCTGTTGACACGCCTTCAGTGATTCTTCAGTTCATGCTGGTCTGTGCCCAGCTTCCCAACAATATGTCCCCTCCCACCTCAGAAGGGCGGAGGTGTTTGTGCGCTGGCTATGTTTGAGATTCAGTGCAGCCTTTACATAGATAAATTTAAGTTCATCACAATTGTTTGTGATTTGGGATACTACTTTTTAAATATTTGCAATCAATTTGGCCAATTCCTCTTTCTAACCCCTTCGAAAATCTAAATATAGAAGAAAAAAGACTTTACGACAGGAACTTGAATGGCAATTTGTTTTTGTCAGATTGTGGGAAAAGAAGTTATTTGTCACGAGAAATGTGTTCCATCGACTGTGAAATCTCAACAAGGACGCCTCGGTGCTCAGTGCTTTTTATACAACCTGAGTGGCTTAGGGTTTGACTCAACCCTCACAGTCAACACCATTTGTTTTTTGCACATTTCAGTGATACTGTAGTTTTTGGCAATGAGATACATTTCTTCATTGTATTTGTCACACCCTTTTTGCTCTGAGTCACTCTCTACTAATATTTGGTTAGGAATGCCCTCTAGTGTTACATTTTGATGCTCAGGAAGTTGATGTACTGCTGCATCCTGCCAGTTACACCCAGTCTAAGAAAACTCTGAGGTTTTCTTGCTTTGCATGCAGGCGCAGGTTACACTGCTGATGAAGAACGCAGACGAAGTGTCTGACCTCACGAGTTCACACGATGCACTTTGTCAAGTGTCAGGCTTCAAATCATTGCGTTGGTACAATCCTCTCTTCACATTCCATCACAGAGCATCTGCAGCAACTGGCTGCATCACTTCAAAAAGTCTGCTGCATGTAAGAATGAAGTGAATACTCCCACTGTTGTGTTTCTGTTTTGCATTTCTGAGACCTTGATGAACACGACTTTCAAGCATTGCGTTAGAAATGACAAATTAAAAAGTCACTCTTAAAAACTCTCTTGCATTTTTGCATTCTGGATTCCAGCAAGGATTCAGTCACTTCCACTTTTTCCAACAAATTAAAGCAGTATGAAATATTGAGCAGGTTTGATTCATTGGTTGAAGGTCTCCAGTTGACAGGAAGATACTGAATTTACTCATTTAGAGCTACTAAGGCACGAACATCATTTTATTATTCTACATTTCCTTAAATGATGAGTGCTTCATATTCATTATCAGAAGTAAAACCTATTTAATTATGAGTAAAGGGAATAGATTGTGCAGATTAAATTATTGATGAACCAATCAACTCAAACACTCAACTAATGTAATACGAGTTTCATCAGTTCAGCCTCCCAGCTTTGAAGCCCACTGTGTGTTTGTACCACCACATTAAAAACGTAGCCCACCTCCAAATGGTGCTATAAATCCACCCGGACTATTCTAAATGATATCACTTCTTTCCACTTATCTGACACTAATTGTAAGAGTTTTCAGCTTAATCATTTCAAGTTCAAAAAGAGCAGTCATTCTGGAAATCCTGCCTCATCTCCAATGTAACACTTGAGTAAAATCATAATGTGAATAAGGCAGTGGGCAATGGTGGCAGTCAAATGTTTCGCTTGTAATTTGACAAAATACAAAGAAGGAAATACAATGAGCTTGAACACAATTTTTTTGTTTGTTTGTCTGAGTCCGTTTCTTCTTTCACCAGATTATCTAAATGTCAGTACAGACACCAAACTTATTTATATAGCTGTTTTTTCTTTCTAAATTTCTTTAATTTCAAATTTAGTCAAGTGTTGAAAATGGTCCTGACCAGTAGAGAAGTTGGAGGTTTTACCGCTAAACCTTTATGGATAATTTACTTTGGTTCTGGCATTCTCCGCACAGCACTGCTGTGTTGGATTCTCACATACACCCTCAGACAAAAGAACCCCCACGAGTCCCCCGCTGAATCTCTCGACGCCAAAATTCAAACGCCTCTCTCATCCCAGCCACGCCAATCAGGGTGTAGCTCTTTGACTTCATCCAGCTGGGCACAGCTTCACACCCCCTACCCCCATCCTACCCCAACCTCAACAATCCCAATGGATTCCCCTTCCCTCAGCTAACCTCCTCCAAGCTACTAGGGGGCCCAGGTGCCGTCAGCGAACGAGACGTCAAGGTAATTTGGCTTGACGAGCTTTAACACACACAGATCAGGGGCGGGGAGGGTCTCTGGACATTAAACACTGTCTCATTATGTTTGCTTGGATGAGACAGGAGACGTAATGAGAGGTGCTGTATGACCAAAAACATCTGATCTCCACCCGCTCCAAACTAAACACCCAGGTAGAGCCTTGGGTCAGGGCCAAAGCCATGTCAAGCTTGGCTGCCTCTGAGAAAAGTGTGTGTGTGTGTGTGTGTGTGTGTGTGTGTGTGTGTGTGTGTGTGTGTGTGTGTGTGTGTGTGTGTGTGTGTGTGAGTGGAGGGGGCTGCCTGGAAGTTAGGGAATCCAAGTTCTGAACAATTCCTAAGTAGAATAGTAAAGCGCAATGAGGCACGAGTGAAGGATTGTTCTTTGTTCTCCTGACGTTTTAAGGCTCACTTAAAACTTAATGCTGTCCCATTTGGTTTAGATTAGAAGCTAATTTGAACAAATATTATAATAAACCTCCCTGCAACACACTCTGAAAAACAGTTTTTGTTCCGCATATGTTGCGTTCCCATGAAGTAAGACAAGTAAAAGATAAACTAAAGTTGTGCTGAGATCCAAATCAAGCAGCAGCTGGGACCGCTACCTAATTAAACCTAAATATCACAGGCAGCTTTGGAAACGACGGGTCTTCTTCAACGCATTAACATCTCATGAATGTTGAATCGAGATGCAAATAATGATTTGGTGATGATATAATTTGCAAAGTCATCACAAAGGAGGACCATAAATCATAATCTGAGCAATGAGCTGCTTTGTTTCTGCTGGTTGAGGTCGACTTGCATTAAGCCTGGCATATTTATGTGGTCATTTTCAGATTACCATGTGAAATCTCTTTCACAAAACATTTTTACCAGCGTGTCATGTTGGTCGGGGAGGCACGAGGGGGGGGGGACACCAGCAGTTTTATTTACAACAAGAAAAGTGATGTGTTGTTTTGCGTCTCCCAGAAGTCTAAATATTAAAATAATTACAGAGAAAATGGGTAAACATCAATAACTGAAGGACTGTAAATTGTAACGTCTGATCTAAAGGCCTGCCGTTTAAATTAGTCTCCATGGTTAGAAGTAATTGAGGACTCAATAGATGAGTTAATGATGAATGGATGGACTTCTTGGTGGTAAAGTGAAGCCCTCTCCTCACTGCCTCATCTCTAGAGGACCTCAGGTGCAAAACAGCTGAAGCAGCCAGGCCTCTTGACCTTTGGCCCCCCATCCACAACTCAATGCAGCATTAGCCTCCATGGCTGACCTGACCACTGTGCTCTGGTCTGGTTACTCTGGGCAACACTGGAGGTGCCACCTTATTAGTGGCAAACATGGTGACGAGTTAACAGCAAACTTAATTTCTTAAGTGTTTAAAACTGGGCAGAATTCATCTCTACAGGCTGGTGTAAAGGTATATTCCTCTTTTTTTCTGTTTTTGCTCAAATTGCACTTTTAAATGTATTTATAAAGTGAAACAATGTTGCATATTGCAGATGCGTGTTGGCACTGTGGAATCTAGTTTAGTTGGAGACTGAAACATAAACTTTGACCTCTTTGCGTTGCTCAGTCAAGTTACCTTTCTGTGCAGCGTTTGGTGTCAGAAGTGGGATTTATTACTCCTATGAAGATGGAAGATGACAGACTAAATGAGAATGTGGACATATAAGATGAAAGAAGACTTGACCCTGGTCAATCATCTGAAGGAACAAGCAATAAAGCCAAACCGGCCACAGCTGCTTTGGTGAAGAATGTTCCGAATCTTATACCTTTGATAAAATGAGAAAATTTATGTGATGCATATAGTTATGCCAAAGGAGACATGTGAAGCATTGTGAACTTTATAAGCCTCCTGTAAAGGGTGACCTTCTTCCTGCAACAGAATGTGTCTTCAGTGGAAGCACCAAACCAGGCCTATTTGTCAAACTCAATATTTTAATGTGACAGAGAACTATAGACAAAAATAAGAGAGTAAGTGAGACGGGCAGTAACAAAGAAGAATGTGCTTTTGTCTCTCTTTTTTTTGTACATCAGACTGTATTACCACATCAGCAAGCCGTCTTTAGAATCCACTGTGCTTTTCTTCAAGTTAACCTCGACTTGTCCCACCACTCATTGTGCCAGCAAGTTTTGGTTTGACCAGCAAAACAATACTGGAACAGAAAACAGAAAAGCTTTATCCTTTTTATAAGAAAGATTTAGTAATATTCATTTCTCATGTTCAATATTCTATCACCACAGTTATGGCAACCTTGAATAATACTAATGTCCTTCCTGTGATTACACAGATTACTGAATAACCAGGTATTTTCAACCTTCCATTTTTCAGCTGATTTGCCAAATCCTCCCTTAATGTGACTGGAATCTAAAGAGTCCATCATTATAACCTTCATGGAGAACAGACCTCACACACACATCCATGCAAATCCACACAAATCCACACACACGCGCACACACACACACACACACACACACACACACACACACACACACACACACACACACACACACACACACACACACACACAATGAAGGAAGAGCATTTGGAATGTAAAATCTCAGCCCAGACATTAACCCAACAGAAGAATACTCACTGAAACTTTTAGTCATTTTATAGTTTTCCCAAACATAAATTACTATTGGATTTTATTTAACTCCCAGGCATAAAAATGATAATGCAATGGAGGTGAAACACACACACACACAATTTCTATTAGTTATAAATGAGTATTAAAATATTAAAACTACAAAAGATCAACAACTTGAGATTGTTATTTGACTGTAAAAATACATGTTTTGCCACTTAGATACTTTGAAAGATACATATTTATATTTTGTATTTTCATCTTCTATGTTCTGTTAGCCTCTAGCTGTGCCGTGGGTACTGTCCATCTTTGCTTGAAGGTTTGCATTATGAGCAGCTGTTAGTTAACTCAGTTGTCCTTAACAAGAATGTTGCTGGTTTGAATCCCAGCCTGAGGTTCTTCAGCATGTAGTTTGCATGTTCTCCCAATGCATTAACTGCTTCTCTCCAAGTACTTCAACAGCTCCAACATTAACTGCTTTCTCTTAACAGTTCTTAGGTCTGAGTGTGTTGATGCATAGTTGTTTGCACTGTGTGTCCTGTGTTATAATGTTATCACCACATCCGAAACATGCCTGGAATGTTGTCTTAATTCTTTCACTGATGTTTGAGAAGTACTTGCATCTCCCATAGCAACCATTCAGTTGTGCAAACCACTTTGGAGGACAGAGTACTGCATATAGCAATGAAGCTCCTCATCTGAGCTGCAGTTTCTAAGCTTCCACCCAATAGAGCATCCAACTCAGCTCCTCCAGACTATCCAGTAGCAATTTGCAAACACCAGGTGGAACTGAATGTCTGCTGAGCTCATTATACGAGCCATTTCTTAGAGCAACCCATGTAAAAAAAAACGTTGTTAAAGGTTTAATACAGGAACAATGTTGTGATGACCATGTGTTTATGACAGTGTCATGCCGATCTTATTCACCCCCTTCAAATAAAGTGTTACCAGATGTTCTTTAGCTTTCTAGTTTGATGTTGTTAGTGAGCTAAAATATTTGAAAAGTTTATGAAAATAGTTGTTAATGCTCATTCAAATGTCAGCTACTTTATTTCAAGTCGATTCAGAGGTTAATGTAAAACCTGCAGACTTGGTTAAGTCTCTGAATGATCACAGAAACTTTGATCGTTTTTACCAGATAGTGTCCTATCGGTGAGTGATTTGCCCCTAATTTGTTCATGTGAGACATTTTCAATAAATATATATAGATATATATATATTTTTTTTCTTTCCATATTTACATATCTTACACAGTGACAATATTTAAAGTTCTGGGTACACCAGAGCACTTCTGTTGTCTTCTCAAAATCAGTGTGACAAAAAACGTCATTTGGCACTAGATGATTTATTTAGAGAAACTAATGAAGCAGAAGAAAGATATGCAACTGTAAAGCTCATCGGTGTGTATTCATGCACCTCTGTGTTAGTGATGAGTGTTGTGTGTGTGTGTGTGTGTGTGTGTGTGTGTTTGTTGGTGCGGTGCTCCTGCTGTGAGGCTAATTAAAAGGCACTGGGTGCAGAGGGGACTGCTTTGGCACCCAACTGAGTCCCTTTATATCCCTGCTTTCCTCCTACTATATCCTGTGCCTTTGATGACCGTGGAGCACTAATGCCCCTCAAACTGAGCCGCACATGTGGCCCCTTTGTGGTTGGAAAAAAAAGGGAAGTGAAAGAAAAAGACTTTCTTTGGCTTTATGGAGTTGTCTTAGAACAGGGTCGGCTAATATCAAGAAGAATCAAGATGTGACAACCAACCAAAGCTTCGTACATGGTAGTTTTTGAGGTGGGAGGCGAAGGGAGCGACCATGGAGTTGTCACCAGAGGACATTGCTGATGGAAACAATGAGAAAACTTTGAACTGTGTATTTGGATTTGGATTTTATCAACAAATATGTAGAAATTCAGATTTAGTTGGGATTTTCTTTACATTTCCAATCACTCCTTTATTATTCCTTTATAGTTTCTATTAATTTTTTTATTTTATTTTATGTTTTTTGCAAGATTTTGATTGAACTTTGATTGAACCTGCTAGAGTAGTGCATCCTCCTACTACTGCCTGTTTTCTTCTTTGCCATTTTTGCCAGTATTAAAACCTGATTGTTAATCATGTGACTCGTGTGATGTGAAATAAGTGCAGTTCGATGTGGCCGAAAAGGTCACCTCATCCTGCAGCAAACGCTTTCGTATCGAAAAATGTGAGCTTTTTCAAAATTGCCGCATTTCCGTTGAGCAAATTTATTTTCCTAATTTCACTTTGAACGATTCTATCATTAATGGAAAAGCAGTAAGTGAGTGAACTTCCATAAAAACGTATCTTTCTGTGCACGTCCCCAGAAAGGTTCATTTGAGAATCATCCGTAGGGTGAAGTGTGACTGAGTACGTGGGGGGCTGAGAAGGTGAGTTTGTTCAAACGATCACAACTTACACACACGTGCAGGTGCTTTGTCGATGAATCTGTAGGATGTAAATAAGTAAACAGGCGTGTCTTAAGAAAATATACACACATACTGAAAAGCAAAAGGTAATCACTCAAGGTAGAGAGACGTTTTTAATCAGTGAACAATGGGTTTAATGCAACCGTGTGTTGTTTAATTGAACGTCTCTGACCTTCGTGTAAATTAAAATGTGCTTAAGCTTAAACGGCAAGATTGAGCAAGTCTAACTAGTCTTACATATTGACATTAATACACATAACTCCATTTTTTGACATGAAACCACACCAGTTTTAATAAACTCTCACTGAGACGATCTAAAATGAGATATTGCTTTTGTTTGTAGTGTCGCATTTGCTCTTCTTGCGGTTTCAACAGCGATAGTAGATCTGACTGAAGGATGGGGCTAATATCTTCAGGGGGATCAGCTGCCAGACAGAATCCCTTCCTCTTCTACATGCCTGAAAAGCCGACACTTAAACACACACTGTGGCCAATTAGAGTTGAAATAAGGGATGCAACACCCCGCTGTAATTGCATTCAGGAGGCTCAGTACCTCAGCGAACCCACTTCACAGGCAAAAGTTGCATCTCGTGTCTTTTCAAGGTTGATACTTGACAACATATGTCTCATCATTCCTTAATCTCTCTGTTCCTGAAACGGGGATAAAGAAAAGCACAAGCTGGGAGGTTTGTAATTACCCAGACTTTCTGATGCTTCGCTTTATTTGATATCGCTTTAAATGAGCAGCCGAGTAAAGGAAAAGAATGGCAGCCTTTGAAAACTGACGACCACAAGTAGATGTTGAGTGAAATGGGTTCCTTTGTTTGTTATTCGTTTGAATGAAATCAGCCTTTAAAAACACTTTAGGTGTGATTGGGTCCGTCCTTGGTTGGGATTAGAGTAGGTGCTTTGATGGACTTGATGGATTTCACCATATATATGATGAAATTAAAAAAGAGGTGACTTTGTCAATACGATGCTCAGTCTGTTAACACGTCTGGTTAGAAGTTTTACCTTTAAGCAGGTCGTTGTGGATTTTTGTTTCATAGGCTTTAAGCTGACAACTCATCAAAATTCATCCTCCATGGTTTTCTTTAGCCCTTGTGTCTGCGAGGACTGAGGCAAACGTAGAGGACCTTGGCAAATGATACAAGTTTTACGGTTGGACCCCATTTCTAAACTCGAGGGTTAAACATTTCTCATAGAAATAAAAAAAGACAATGTTCTTCTCGCTCTCTACTTTAGTTCATCACCTCCCTGTTTCTGTTTATTATGCTTTCTCCATGCTCTCTCAACTCCTATGGAGCCCCTTTTGTTAAAAGTGTGGAGCGGAGGGGTGATGGGTCCTGCAGATGAGCCCCAGCCAAGCTCGTCCATCACCTCTGGCGCTTGTCCACCATATTCCCTCAACTGCTTCGCTTGCCACATACATATTCACAGGAGCGGGTGTCCCATCTGAAAGCCCCAAATTACCCCACCTTCTGTATCTCTTTTTTAGTAAATATTAAAATGGGCTAATAAAGAGGGCCGAGATTCCCCTGTGGTAATGACACCCCGGGGAGCCCCGACTAATTAAAGGCCTGCCCCTTCCAATGAACAGTAATCACTCACAGCTTTGGGTAGACAAACACAAGAGCTTTGTAAAGACGAACAAACGGGAGACTCTGCTTCACTTTGTTCCAACTTTAAAGAGATAACACCCGGGATGTAAAATGCACCGACTGTTTGAATCCAAGCTGGAAAACATGAAGTGATTTTTTTTATTACATATTCGATGCACGGTGATCAAAGGAAGCGAAACGTGAATAAAGAGAGAGAGAGGCGTCTACTTGCATATCTATAGGCAGAGTTGTTTGGTTTGGTACCTGGAGGTTGACTGAATGCGTTGAATAAATTTCAAAATGGAGAGAGAAAGTGATTTAAAGAAAATCTGGTTTTGTTTTTACGGAACTTGAAACTGAAATGTGCAAATTTCATTAGCATGTTACTGTCAATAATTCAGTAATTGATTTTTCATCCTGTTGATTTTAAATCCTACAACCTCCCCCACCCCTCCCACGTGTATTAAAGATAAAAATACACCTCTGGTAAAATTCTCAACAACTGTAGTTTTCATTCAAAGAAAATTAAGATAGTTCAGCAAGGAGGAAAAAAAGGTTTTACAGCAGTAAACTGACCAAAGGTTGAAATATCACTGAAATACCAAGTTATTAGTAATTGGAAAATAATAAAATGAATGAAAACAACAAATGCAAGCCATAAAAAAACCCTCACAAATTCTATTGTAGAAGCTCTCTGATGTCTTCACTGATGGAGCAGCAAATTTTAACAAGTTCCTCCTAATGACCTCAGTGAAACGCTCATTGACTTAATTAAATGATGCACTGTACATCGTGCCTTCGAGAATTGGGAGGTAAAGCCTGCGTGTTCCTGCATAAATGCTGGGAGTTGTGGAGAGTCGTTAGAGACCCTTTAACATGAGACAACGTAAATCTCAGCTCGTTTTAATTCTAACACAAGAACCTTTGACTCAGTGTATAGTTTTATAGTTTAATTCATGGATAGATAATATAAGACTAAAGTGAAAAGAATGGTGTTTTGTTTTAATAATCAGGTAGATCTGAGGGAGCAGGAGAGAGTAAACCTGAACATGGCCGATGGTGAGGCTGGTGTCAGCTGCTTATTGCCGATTAGTTGGAGTTGAATACGCCACCAAAAACCTTCTTCAACAAACTCACTGTCATCTGGACGAAGCAGTCAGCACTGTGATGGTCATATTCTTTGGTTTCTCCAGTGCATTTAAGACAGTTCAGCCTAATTTACTTTGTCAGGAACTCCAGAAGACACATGCGGAGGTCATTATGCAATCATCATCACCTCACAGCAAGAAGGTTGGTGGTTTGAATCTTGGCTCTTGCTGTCTTTGCATAGAATATTCTATGCAGATCATTACTACATTGAAACTGCTACACTTGCATAGCTGTTAAATTTATCGAAAAAAATCAGAATGTGTTGCATACTACGTTTTAGTTGGGTGATAACTTGGCTTGTGTTATTTCACTGTTAAATCCTGGGTTTTGTTTAAACCTGCATTTTTTCTGCATATTGTGGAAATTCTCTGTCCCTGTCTTTGTGACGTATGTCTACTGAAAACCTGACAAAAACATTTTCACTCAAAATTCAGTTATTTCAATTACTTAGGCCAGAATTAAATATGTTTAAGATCCTCAAACGTTCTCTTACGCCATCTGAAACTTTTTCAGTTAAGAAGTATGTCTAGTCTACACACCTCAAGCCACCTTTAAAAGCAGCTTTCTCAGATCTCTCTCTTCCTCTGGGTTACCATCAGAGACACTGTCATTTCCTGAGAGGCCACCTATAAGTCCTTGCCAGCGGGCCACCTTCACTAATGGCTTCAGTGTGAAGGATGTGAGAGCTTTGGTACTCGTGAAACTGGAAGATCAGTGGGTGCCTGGAAAGGAGCCACTCTGCTCCCTAATTGCCATGAAAGCTCTGACCAGTTTGGTTTATGGAGTGGCAGGAGGGACCGGTACCCTCTGAGAGATTTTGGGAGGCTGGATCGGGCCTTTCTTGCTCCAGATCATCCCCGAGGGCTTGAGGAGCTGGGATGCAAATAGACACCAGATGGAAGTGGTGTAACAGCGTTTCAGGACAGAAAGGGGGGGGGGCAAGACGGGGACGAGTAATTTGACTCATTTTGTATTGTTGTTTTGGAAATTACAAAGGTTTTACGTTCCCATGACCATGTAAAAAGTTCTAACATTTTGTTCCCATTCAAACATAAAGGAAAAAAAAAAATCACAGCCCATAATTGTCAGGTATATAGATATATAAGATATATAACTTATAAATGAGATAAAACTCAAGAGAAAACATAACTTAACATTTTGGTTCATATCATGCATCAGTTCTGTTACCATAAGTGTTCACAGTTAACCAAGCAAGGCCTGTCTGTGCCTTTGCGTCCCAGACACCGTTTGAAAACTAAATGGATGGGGACTAAATTAAGACGGAAAGGTTGACAATGAGTCGGCCTTGTTGTGCTGTTTGTTAATCATTCTCCACCCCCTCTGGCCTCAATAAAGCAGAATAAAAGAACATAAAAGAACAATTTAGATAGCCCCAGCTGTGAATAACCAACCCATCACGCAACACAATAGACCTGCACTCACTATAATTCAGCTTGTGATTGCAGACACGCCCCTCTCTCTTGCCATGTCTTTGTTAAAGTCATCCGTCAGGCGCATCGTCCCGTCTCCTCTCCCCTCCTGCACAGCCAGATGGTTAAAATCCATACTCCACTGCCAGAACGGGACGAAGATCGGCAAAGCCCAATTCCACATGCCTTCATTGCTCATTACTGACCAGAAGCCGCCCACCACCAATGAAGCTCAGCTTTGACGAGATGGGGTGCAATAGTTTAGCAATCCATGAGGATGTTCTTGCACCTGGGGAGCCTACCTGTTGCAGACCCTGACCCATCGGTCTCACATGGGGGGGGGAGCCCAGCTGGGGTGGTATTCATTGGGCCATGGTGCAGTTATTTTAGCTGCCTTCAGGGGATCTATTGCAAGATGCACCTCATTGGGTACAAATGCTAAATTTATAGACCTTTTTTTTTTTTACTTTAGGGCACATAGAGCCTATCTGAAAAGAAAAGCACTGAAAACCAAAGCAAGGTCACGTTATTCATTTCTCACCATCGTTATCATTCAGGGAAAAATGGCATTTTTCCCTGATTGACAATCGACTGCAATTATGACTTGAGAGAGTTGGATTTCTGATCGTTGACGATTAACAAGCTCCTTAAACATGCAGTATTGTCAGCTGTGCACAGAGTATTACTTAAGTTTAAGTTAGATTATGTGCTCATGATTGTATTTTCATTAAGAGTTGTGCAATACAGCACATTGGTAACAATCTGATGCCAAGTAAAAACATGGCCAGAATCACAGCTATGGATAGTGATGCCGGTCATTGTTATTTTTATGTTTTATCAAACTTTTGACCTTAAGATGCTTTTTTGGTTTTTCCTTTGAATTATTTTGTTAATATGTGGGACAGAATTCGGACAAAACTTACAGATGCTCATGTACTTCACCTAACATATTAACACTATAAAGAGAAACAAAGATGCAGTTGAGAAAATGCAATGCCAAAAATAAAATTTCGAGAGGGAATCTGATTGATGTAGCCCCACTAGTATGAATCCAATTCAGATGACAACTTTGTATCAATATTTTTGAATCGATTTGCCTACTTGCAGTCATCATGCATGGCAAATCAGCTTTAAAAAGACAAATCTTGATTCTTTACTCTTTTTTTCCTCTATAATCAAGGTTCTCCAACAAACTGAGTTGTGAATGTTATGCAGGGAGGTTCTGGATGAGTGCTTATTAAACTAAGCAGTGCTTACCATTGATTTTCCCTCTGAATGCTTACCCTCTTTGAAGTTGGCTGTCTGCTGGGCTTGGCACTGTGGGAAAGCAATCAAGCTAAAAAAAAAAATGTTCCCTCCTCCCTTAAATTCTGACGCTCACAAATAATCGCAAAGCTCTTTTCTTCTCTCCAATCAATATGACAGAGACCTCTCAGCCCATGTAGCAGAGATTCTCTCTCAATCTGTGATTGGACTGAGCTCCAATGTCCAGTCTCACCTGATTGTGAGAATTTCAGTCAACCTCATGAAATTCTGAACGATCTTTACCAGGCCGGTCTCCTTTATCAGCCTGGTAAAAGGAGTTTCCAGGAAGCACTTGTAAACGGCAGCAGCTAGTAAGAGCACTAGTAAAGAGCTTTGAGGGAGCAGCCGGGTTCTGGACTTACCAGAATTACAGCCCTCAGTGTGGAGACGAAGGGCCCACTTATAATACTAATGCATATTTAAATGAGTATTTTGCATTGATCTGCATTAATCCAAGAATAAAAAGAATATGAAAATAAGTGCAGAATGAAAATGTGTATATGAAGGTGTTGATGGAAATTCATGAGATGCAAATGCAGACTAAATGACAGGTCCCTCTTTTCATTCTAAATATCCATGAGGTTGCGGCTAATTGGGCTTTTGTTGTGCAATTATCCAGAGTTTGTTGAGGGTTTAGCTCTTCCTAGTGTGAGGTGCAGCCCAGCGCTTTGTTTAACTTCCTCCTCTCGTGGCCCTGCATGTAACTTCAAACCTCTGGAGATCAGATAATCCCCAGGCTGAAGCATATTGCTCCTGTCAGTCCCGGTTATGCAGTCTGCTATCTGACTGTTGATGAGCCGAACCAGGTTCAGATGGAGACAAAAAGATTTCGCTTGGTGTTAAAGGCTTGTCTGGATATAAGCTATTGTGGCTGATACCTTGCAGGCAGTCCACATGCTTTGAAGTTGACTTTGAAGTTATGAGGCAATTGGAGGAAATAAGGAAATTATCAGCAGGGGTCCTGGACAGCCTGCTTTAGAGAGACATGATTGGACACAGCTCCCTACAGGAAGATGATGGCCGTTTCACTCTGGGGGCCTCTCCTTATGGCCAACCAGCTAAATGTATGGTACAGAGACACCAATTATGGCACTTTGGCACATGGGCAGCTGTGTGCTCCCAGCTCTAATGATGGACTCTGCCAGTCCGGGTCAGCAGCACTTCGCTGCCAACAAAGAATCTGCTATTACTTCCTTTCAGATGTCAGTTGTGAATAAGGGGGCGGGGCCATTGCACACCTGCAGCCGGTTGGGACTTGGGATCTGGTTCCCTGCATTACCTTTCAGGATCCAGCGGGGAGAGAGGGGCTTGGGAGGCATCCAGCTGTCTCTGCCCGAGCCCAGAGTTTCCCCTACGGTGGGACAAACTGCAGCAGATGACCCCAAAGGGCACAACGCCAGACCTGGGCACAGATGTTCAGCCTTGGTAGCGTGGGGTGTGGTGACACATTGCTACCTTTCTGATGTCTCTCTGACTGTAGGTGCTGGCAGCCATTATGCATCACAACTGCTCAGGATATGTCAGATAATAATAACCCAACTTCATTTCACACACAGAGATAATAGAAACAGCAAATGTGACAGGAAACCACGCGTTCTACAAGTTATGTAAAATTATTGTTGAATGTGTAATGCTTCTGAGTTACATAATTATTCACTACTCTGAACTGTACCTTAATTTACATCCCAAGAAAAAAGCTCAAATGGTGACGTGTGGTGGGAACAAACAACCATCCTCCAGTTTCAGTAAACTGAGGTTTAATACAGCTCGGTTGTGTTTACTGTCCTCTGTGGCCAAAGTTGTCTGTTGTCAATGTCAATAGGTAAGTTTTGTCCTGTCTTTGCATATTTGCATAACCCCTAACCCTAACTTTACAAAAATCTATATTCGACATTTAGTAGGACACTCAAAGATGCTTTACATAAAGTCAGTCATTCCCATTCACACGCTGAAGATAGCAAGCTATTGTATTGTAGCCTCAGCTGTCTGGGGGCAGTCTGACAGAGGCAAGACTGCTCTATCGCACCATCGGCCCTTTTGACTAACACTAGGTGGGTGAAGCGTCTTGCCAAAGCACACAATGTCAGAGGTGAGAGGAGTGGGAATTGACCAGTGACCCGCTGGAGGACAAACTCTTAACACCTTCTTCCCCATCTTCCCCAAAGAGTTGGACAGAGAACAGGCAGAAGAGGAGTTTCAATATGGCCGTTCTTCACATCAACAACAGTAAGTTGTGATGGAAATAGGTTTATTTTACAAGACAGACTTGTAAGATTGCATCTGAAAACCAATGTCACATTGAGATGTTCTAAACTGAACAAATGAAAAGTTGTGCTTTCTTATGGAAAGTACAGCTGAAACCAATGTTCATATGAGGCACCATGAACAATGGCCACCTGGAGGCGGCCATGTTAAAATCCCAACTTCTTAACTGTAACTCTGCCAATCCTACTTCAAAGGTAAATGGAACATAGACACAGACAACTCAGCAGCATCTGGATGTAATTGTCTAATTACAAAAAAATGTAAAATACTGTGTATTAAAAATATCTCAATCAAGTCCAGATCAATAGTTTGCATCATCACCTAAAAACAACGGTTCTGCTCTGAACTCAGTCATCCCACAGAAAATGAGTTACTCTGTATAGCTTCTCAAAAATATAAACACAAACGAGTGTTTTCAAATGCCTCCAAAGAGCTTTAAATCTCATCTGCAAAAACACAATCACAATTTGTAAGAGCTCAGCTAAAGTGTTAGTAATATTACCATCGTAGCTGGAGGCATCATCACCTGTGGCTGTTAACAAGAACAAACATCCTTGTGTGTGAAGTCTTTTGTCATAACTGACATTCTAAATCTCCTTTCTGCATGTGTGAGTGACTCGGTGTCTGAATGACTAAAGAGTGGAAAAGCCTTAGTTTGTTAATCACAAGCTTGTATTTACAGATCACTCTTCTACTCTTCAGTAGAAGAGTGAAAAGAGACTCTTGTATCGTCTGATCTTTCTGAATCCTATTAGTGGCTGCCGTATTAGCAGCCAGTCTGTATTCCTCAGTTTGTTTAACTGTGACTCGTCTTTGATAAACATGTCAGTAAAATCAGTGTGATCAGCCCATGCACAAAGTAATGCTGAGGATCTTGAGGCACTACAACTAACAATGAGGATTTTACCAGAACTTGCTGAGATCTTGCAGAATGTCACTAAATTGGGACTCTGTCAATGAACAGCATCCAAACTACGGATTTACTCTGTTGCTTCAAAGGACTCAAACTCACGATAAGCAACGCTGACACATCTGCCTTTCATGGTATGATGGAATCTTTTAAGGTTTGCCATAGGCACAGGAAGACATTAACATGACATTAATGACCCATCTGCATCCATCTCAGCATTCACATGCAGATGTAAAGCAGAGCACTGAGTGCGCCACCACTCGTCACTCTGTGTGATGGATTTGCATTAAATTTGGTTTCACGCTTCTAACAGATGTCCTCTTAATAAAGCAAAAGGTCACTGCATGAACGCCTTTGGAATTGAATACAACCTTTCCTGCTTGTAAAAAGAAGTAGTATTTCACAAACTCTTTCTTAATTTGGTCACTTTTCCAGAAACATAGCAGCCTTACAGAGAAAGTGTAAATTTTTCGGCTATGTATTTTGAATTAGGCAAACAAGCCTTTCCATTTCTATTATTTCCAGAAACACAGAAAAACAAGGGCTATGAAGAAAGCGATTTAACATAATGGAGACAAAATTAGCCAAACTATTACGTTCAATTCAATTTTGATTCAATTAATCTCAGTTGAATCCAAATTCAAATGTCCAGTTTGGTTCTCTTATAAGTTCATTTAATTTCAGTTAAATTCAGTTCATAAAGTACAATCCTCATATATTCTGGTCAAGTTGCTCATTTATCACAGGCCAAAGAGAAAATAACTTAATTCTGCAACAGTGCTGATCTGTCTACTGGGGGAAAGTGGAACAGGTAATTCCATAAGTTTTTGTTCCCTGCACTTGATTGGAAGATGAAGATTTTGCATTGTCTCATTAACTGTCATTACAACCAGAATGTTCTTTACCTTCTTTGTTTTATTTCTGAAGGCCCGGCAAAGCTAATTGACAAATCCAACTTTAGCAGATTTTAGAATTCTATTAAAAACATTTTATGTGAAAACAAACCCACTGGCCAGATGACTTCACTCTCACCAAACTATGATCACAATCCAACTTGTCAGGGGCTATCGATCTCCGGTTCGGCACACCCTCCTCCATGTAATTCCCATGTTGTATCCCCATTAACGCCATATGTGTTTGTGTAGCTGGCACGGATACCCCATGAATGGAAACCCCCCCCAAAATGAGAAAGGGACAGGAAAAGATTCCAGAAAGAAGCTACGGGACAGGGGTCGTCACGGCAGCTTTGTCGTCCGGGAAGCTCCCATTGACACAGTGATGGAGCAGGAGGACAAGGCCCTGATGGGGGACGGGTATGGTTAATAGGAGTCACACTGAAGCTGTCAGCGGGACGTCCCAGTGCCACATGCGACCGTACTTCCATGTTCATACGTGCATGTCAATGATGATATGTGGGCAATGCATTAAGGCTTTATGAGCTTGAGCATGATTGAAGGCACATGATGGAGGCATGCAATCTGTTTACTACAAGACTGCCAAAAACGCTCAAGTATATTTCACTGTAGGAGGTTTTCTAATGTGATGTATGGTCTCAGTTTTTCATTTCGAAACTGAACTAAGACAAAAAAGAAAGACTGATTCAGTCTTATTATAGAAAATTCAAAGGATGTGAAAATACTAGTGCTGGCAAATATTCACGTCACTTAAACTTCCCTACAATTTGTATTTTGGTGGGATTCTATGTGGCAGACTAAGACAAGGCAGAGAGAATAACTGAAAAGTGAATGAAAAACATTTGAATTATTTTAAATGAGTAAAAATCTGATATGTGTGTTTTGCATGCATGTGCATTCAGCTCCCCTGAGGCAGTGGGTTATAGAACCTCTCTGCCAGCTTTGCACATCTACTGACCTCAAGCTTAGTCAGACCAGATGAAGAGTGTCTGTTGGCATCAGTTGAAGCAGCTCCCTTTTTCGACTCAAGATCTCAGTAAAAACTTACCAACAAACAAGAAAGAAAGAAAAAAAATCCAATAAATATACTGAATTATATAACCAATTCAATCCAAGAGTTAATTCCACTTGGGTTATTGCAGTGAAGTTTGGTTTATTATGTCACCTGGTAAAAAGTTTTGTCTCTGAGGAAACCCAGCTGACTGCATCTAATTTATCCAGTGGAACTTGGATCCATGTTTAGCTCCTGTCAGGCGGTGCATTTGTTTTGGGAAATGTGACAGATTCGATGCACACAGCAGGAGTCTGGCATGTCCCATATTTGCTTTCCCTTGAAACATCGCGTAAGTGAGCGCTTCTGCGAGTCAGATGACATTTTTGAATGTACGTCGTTTATGGCTGAGACTGTGACTGTAAGCCTTTTCAAGCCCCTTTACTCAGCCACCCTGATTCACAGCCTCCTGGGATGATTATGAATCTAATAATTAAACATTTATTGCCAACAACACCTGCTCTCTACCTCCCCTCTGTACCCCCCTCCAGACCTATACGTCCCCCCGGGGAGCCCATCGCAGAGAGAGGGAGGAGAGGAAGGAGAGAGGGAGAGAGGGAGGGACACAGGAGGAGCTAGAGGGAGGGGTTGTGGAGTGGAGAACAATCCGAAGGGGTCATCATCACATCGCTGGATTCTTTCACAGCGGCAAGAGGCTGTTGTTCAGTGTGACGGCAGACAGCATGTGAAGTTATTTCATCACAGAACAATAGAAACAAAGAGGGCAGCCCCGATCCGAGGCTCAGAGGGACCCCCAGCTGGACCACCCACTCCCCCACTTCCGACTGACAACTAATTACGACCAACTTGATTTCTCTTTTTTGACACACTTTTACACTTTTCTGTTGCATCTTCTCCAACGCATGGAAACATCTTAGCAGCAGAGAGCTGGGAGAAGAGAGTCATCTGGAGAGACATTCACTTTCAGGACGAACTGAGAGGGAGCAGCGCAGCAAGGGGGGCTGCGGGTCCCTCTGGGGGGCACGATGCTGCGATACCTGATCAAGACCCTGCTGCAGATGAATTTGTTCACAGACACCATCCGAAACCCATCCAACGGCACCGACGTGTTCTTCAACGAGTCTCTGGCGTCCTTTAACAGCTCGCTGCTTGACTGGGGAAACTTCACAGGCTCCAACGGTGAGTCCATTCAGACGGTTTTCACATCTTCACCTGCTGTGACAGCAGCGCTTGTTTGAAGCGAAGCTCGTTGTGTTTGGACTGGGGAACTGTGCTGGAGATTCTGTCAATAGAAAAAAGTTAATGAGAGTTTTTTCACATGAGGTTAATGGATATTGACTGGATTTTGTGACAGAATTCAATATCAATATGCCCACAAAATATCAGTAATGATTGTGTGTTTTCACTTCACACTGATGATGAGTATAAACCTCAACATTTCCTTCCTGATTCTCCTGTTCACTGGGCTGGTGGGATTCTCACTGAGAGAAACATGATCGTTTGACAAAACTCCACTCCATGTCCTTTACTTTTCTTACCTCTTTGTCATGTTGAAAATTTCTGATAGCAGAGGAAACAAATGCCATCCTCAAGAGATCTGGGCTGTGAGTGAAACGTGACCTGGAGACCGCTGTACCTAGTAACAAAGTGTAGACAGCAGAAACAGGAACGGCAGCCTGTTTGCTCTGTTAAATGAAGCTGTCCGCTGTCAGCCGCGCTGGCCTGAAGCTGTCACTTCTCCTTAAGTTTTGCCACAGGGCTTCTTCAGTCTCAGTGGCTCAGTGGGTTCTTGTTCAGGTGAAACTCCCAAATGCCTGTTTTTTTTATTGGTACCAAGGTGTGCATACCTTGGAGGGCTAATGACCTCATGTGGTATATCTGTGCTATGTGCTACTGTATTATTCTAACTGCATATATGCATTGGTGGTAGGAGTTCATCCCGCAATCAGCAAATTGCTGGATTGATCTCCACTCCGTCTGCCTCTGTTGTCTCGAGCAGGACACACTGGTGGTGGTCAGTGTGCATGGAAGTGTGTCACACTATGGCAACTTTCCATATTGCCATTTCTTGTGAATGACTGAATGAAGTGTCAAGCGCTCTGGACTCCTCTGGAATTGATAACACACTATACATGACTGTTTACCATTTACATTTGTACAAAGGGTTAAGTCAACACCATGATATGCCAGCTGTAATGAGCACACTGGCTTAGATTCCATGTCAATGAATACCAATGAAGCGCGCACACACCCACACATATGTGTTTCTCCATCTTTGCAGGGACTTTGCCCTGAACTCCATTCATTTCCATTCACCAGTACCACTACATACCTAACCCAAAGGTTTATTCACACCTTGGTCCTAAACATAATCTCTTGAGGGGAACAGACTTTGGTCCCCAAGGAGCAATTGATCCCCACAACGTGGTATGTGGTAGACAAATGGTGCGTACAATGTACCAAATACAAGAACGCGCGCGCGCACACACACACACACACACACACACACACACACACACACACACACACACACACACACACACACACACACACACACATCATTGCCAGGTGAGTGTTATATATATTGGACATACTATTTGCCGTAAAGTTAACAGTTTCATTCCTACTTTGTGTCTATTAACTGATAGTGAAGAGCAAACCAGTAGCATTTCTTTTGTGGCTGTATTTTGTTACAGATGGGAGTAACGTCTGCCCTTTGATAAGTGCCCCAGCTACCCGTTTTTGTTACCGACTTCAAGAAACCCTGATTCTGCCTCATTGTATAGCTTCTCTTGTAACGCCCTCACACCTTTTTATTTTTATGTTTTGTTCTTTCCATCCTCAGGCTCTAATGGAGTGCAGATTGAGCATAGGGCTGGTTCCCTTAGATCTATAGAGACAGAAAGCGCGAGAGACGATGAGGGACAATGAATCCATTGAGGGAAATCTATCTGAGGCGGATCAGCTCCAACTGGCGGGCTGATAGACAGCCGTGCCCCGTGTGGATCCCGGCTCATATAGCTCAGAGAGGCAAAGTCCTCCTCCAGTGATGGCATCAATATATCCAAGCAGTTGAAATGAGGAGTGAAGCAGGAGAAGTAGTTCAGCTAATCAGTGAGATGAAGAATAAAAGGCTTTTCTATTACAAGAAAGGATGCAGACTGGCCACATGAAAACACCCAGACTGATAAGCAAACACTTAAATCCAAATTTCTGCAAAGAAAAAAAAAAACAAAAAAAATCATTATAGCAGCTGTTTTTGTTATTTTACATCTTTGTCTTGATACCCATATGGGTATTTAAAAGGAGAATAATAAACCATAATTGAGATGCATCTCCCTGCCCATTATGTGCTGATTCATCTGGAGGAGGAGGGGCTCTGGTGGTCAAACCGTGGGTATCCAAGCGAAGAACTGGATAGCAGGACAGTCGGCGGACAGCTTGAGTCGGTTGACCTGCAGCTCAGAGGTAGGCTCGATGAGAAAATCAATGAGGCCCAATAACCAATTTGGGAAATAATGGACAATGCGCTCAAACATGGAATCTCAACACTAGAGCAGTCTGCTGGGTCTGGCTCTTCTATCTATCGCTTTTTCTAACACTCTTCTTTAATGCATGGTCTCTGTTTTTTTTTTTTTTTTTTCTATTACAACCACTAAATAGGAATATTCCTGATGAGACCTGATAGCTGCTAAATAGCCTTCAATTTCTTTTTAGGGTTGCTTAAGTGGTGACTTTGATAAAGAGGAAGTCACTGAGAGAGTTTCCCATTTAAAGAACTGCATTTATTCAAACAAAAGATGAGCACTTTTTAATTTTTATTTTATTACAGTCATTTAGAAATCTATTTACCCATGTTTTATACCTACATCATAAAATAAATGTTGAAAGATTAATAAATATTAGCTTTTAAAATTATTGCATGTTCTCAAGTATTATATTTTTCCTAATGTAACACTTAAATAATGTTTAATTTTAACATTTCTTGAAATAGGTAACAAATTTGATCTCAATATCTACAGTTAAAGTGAATATTCCAGTCCAGTTAGCTGTTAACCATGTGCAGTGGAGTAAGCGGTAAGTCTGATGTGTCTATATGTCTATTATAAGTTAATATATTAACTCATTTCTGTGTTAGAACAACAGTTTAAGTTTCCATCCATCAGAAATTCAGTAAAACATATGTTTCAATCAATCCTAGTTATCAAACAGTGCATTAAGCTCTGTTTATGATGGAAATTACTTGGAAAAGTTTTCTATCTGAGGAACCCCAGCAGATTGCATTGAGTCACTGACTTGTCGGATCCACTGCTGTGATATTTAACTGTCATTGCTCATTGAAACAACCCACAGTAACACTGAATATCTGCCAAATACTGAAAGACAAGAGCTGAGTTCTGGAGCAAATAGTGCATTTGTCCTCATGTCTTGTCCTTGCATTCATTAGTGTCCTAAATTGATGTTGCTTTTTGTGGACCCTAGAAAGAGTAGCTATTGATACAGCAATGTCTAACAAGGATCCAAATGAACAAACAATCTTTTGCATTCAGAATCAATAAGAAAAAGGAGAAAAGGTGCTCAGACAGGTGTTCTCCAAGGAGCAGGCGTCAGAAAAAAATCTCTCGGAGGAGGATATTTGTGCTTGTGAATCAATATGCAAAACACAATGAACTCATGGAAGAAGCAGTAAATTAGCTCTTTTAACTCCAAACTGTTAAAGTTTAATCAATGAAACTCAGGCTGGGCCTTTAACATGGCTTCCTGCCGGTGGGACGTATGAAAGCAGAAGCAGTGGAGGAGCAGATCTTTGCGGCTGCGTGGAACAGAGGCATCTGGGAACGTTGAGCTACATCAGTTAGTGACAAACCAGTGGTTAACAAGAGTCGCCACATGAGCAGGGCTTTCTGGGCAGCTGGGGAAGGCGCCGCCTGCTGCTCTGCTGTGTAATTATATGTTTGTGTGTAAATGTAAAATAATTCACAGGCCCTAATGTGGCCATTTGTCCTTTCGCGGAGGTCAAGTAGATTCACCTCTGCTCTTCTCTCGTTAGAACCGTCAGGGACTTGGCAGCTCTTTGCATACATGTATTTGAGGCAATTATGCTATTTCCATATGCAAATCCCTCAAAAGGTAGCTCACGACTCACGACTCACGACCAACTTTTATTCGTGCAAAAACCAAAGTGCCAGCAGGTTGTTTTTTGGGTGCAAATCAGAGCTTCACGTCATTCAAGCCTGTTCACTTTGTTTGCGAAAAAACATATTTTCTGGGAGAACAAAACGAACACCGCAAGAAACGGAAAAGATGGCTTAGCAGTAGTTACGGTTCCCTTGTATTGTTTTGGAATGGCTGACTGGTAGAGATACATTATTAATAGATTTCTGGGGAGCTATTTGTGAGGACAAGCATCTTTATTCATGGTGTGAGTCAACCTCCAGGAACCAGCAGTTGTCCCCCGTAATACCCTGTCCCTCTGCCAATGTAGATACCCAGCCATTACTCCAGCACAGACTCTCTCGGTCACTCGCATCACATAGACCTCAGATGCAGATACACAAAATGCGCAGAGATGCATGCTAATTCAAAGTCAGTGGGAGGCGAAAACCACAGACACCGTTCCCCACCCCGCCTCCCCCGGCGGACCCCGCACTTCCTGTGAAAGTGGCTTCCAGCGCCAGCACGATGCCGGGATCATTAAATGTGACCTTTCTCGCTGAGCTTGTGTTGACGCTGCTGCGGCTGCAGCAGACACTTTGTAGACGGGTAGAAAGAGAATGTCTGATGACCGGGGAGGCTTCCATGGTAGTGGGCCAGACAAACCGGTGGAGAACAGTAGGTGGAGGGATTTGGACCTCACATTCAGATGGCACCAGGCCTAACAGACCCGTCACTCACAGTGGGGTCAGACTACTCACAAACAGCCAGTGCACTCTCTGCTCCCTCTCTGCAGACCACATTACTGTTACATTCTCACATTACTGCAGCCTGGTTAGAAATCAGATTTGAGGAGCTCGATATTTGCTGCCCATGTAGGAATCGTATAATATTGTGAAACGTTTGGAATAAACATCTTGATTTGTATTTGTAGGAAAAAAAAGAAGTAAAATTCAATGATTTTGAATGCAAAAAACATGACAAAACAAACATAAAATCCTGGAGGAACTGATCTAGTAACATTGTGTCCTGTCATTTCTGTGAGAATATGGACTATGTTTTGGGATGGACAGAATAAAATCTGCACTGCTGACCATGACCAATATCTTGTTGTCAATGAAAGCTAAATGTTCTAAACGCAGAGTGGCCCCAAGAGGTCGGATGAGGTCAGATTTACTAAATTCATTGGCAAGTAATAGAAATTAAAAGGAAAGTAGGTCAGACTGGTGTTAGTTGGAGCTGCTCCAGGAATTTTGAACGGCAGGATGATTGAATCTTTATGAGTGCATAGCAGAATCTAAGATATTAAACAAGGTTCTCTTTACCTTTACATTTGGAAAGTGCTATTAATCTCACTACTATTAAAAACACAAGGATTCAGCCAAGATATCAGGAAGAAAATGCTGGACTTCAACTCTTCTGGTTCCACATTTTCGATTTTAAAAGCAATTTGCCCACTGAGGTACACACTGTAGTTGCCGGAGCATTCTCACAGGGACTCTGTCTTCTTACAACATTAATAACTAAGGCATTATGATAGGGATATACGCTCGTCATCTTCATTACAGACAGGAGCTTTTACAAGCAACTGCTCAACCTTCTTCATATGTGTTTCTTCTGTCTTGCAACATGAAAATCTACAAAGATGTTTAAAAATGTTAATTTATTCACCACCAGATTTACCTGATCATATAGACATTTTAGCAGAGCATTCTGAGCTTCCCTGCTGGATTTGATATGATATGCAGAAATATTTACATAGCTGAGAACGGAATGGTTATTAGGCAGCGTCTGAAGTAAAGATGATTGGAGATGAAGAAGGTAAAGAGAGAGAAGGATAAAACAGGAGACTTGCACTGCATGTCCTAATAACAACTGAGACGTCTGGGTTGAGACGTAATAGTCAGGGTTTTACCTGGTGATTTCGTGGTGATGTCAATAGATTATGTGATACGAGTTTTATCGGATTAGCAGACAAAGAGAAAGGACGAGGAAAATGTGGAGATGATTGGAATTCCAAATGTCAGTGCGGCTCAATTCTTTTCCTGGAGTGTTTTAGGAGGACGGCCGCCTTAAGCCACAGTGATGAGTATGATAATGCAGTTTGGCTCCTGTGGTTGACTGAGTTATAGGAATGAATGAAAATGATGTTCCCTCCAATACAGAGAATGGCACCACTCAGTTTCAGATGGAGGCAGGCTGGGTGCCATTTGCAATTTTCTTTTCTTTTATCCCATCCAAAAAAAAGAAAAAGAGTCTTTTTCACCTCATCATCTGGAGCTAAACTCGCCACTGCTGTGCTGCATTACTCTGCCTTTATATCTGGTCATTGTTATTCTTCTCGTTGCATTGCAAATTCGAAGGGCGAGTTTGAGTTTCACTCTTCCACGCAACAGAATTTTGTAATTGGCATAACAAAATGAGTCATTTCCTTGAAGACACCTTTTTGCTCTATGTCTGGTGTATTTTTTTTACACTCAGACTCACTGAGAAGTCTCAGCAGCATATTCAGAAGGTGCGTTTGTAGCATCTCATTGAGGATAGAAAATAACAGCTTTAAGCTCACTTTGTAAGGGTGTCATTATGAGCTTGTTCGTTCTGATGGAGGTAGTATGCAGTGGTGCAGCCGTGCAGACTGTTCTGACCTCAACCATGAGAGACGGTCGAGATGTTCTATAGTAATGCACTGCAAACAAATCATTTCAAATGAAGGAATTCTGTAGTTTAGCAATCCTAATTACAAAAAGAGAAGGCTAGGACAAAGAGAGAGTCACTATTTGTTGCACAAAGTAACAAAACAGAGAATAACATTTCCAGTGACACTATATATGAAATATGACTTAAAAGAAATGTGCAAGTTGACATCTTTGAAATTGACCTCTGTCTCTTTAAGACGCTCCTAATCTTTCTGACACTCTGTCTTTAGCACGTGATTACGACATTATGCCGTTTTTAACGTTTCGTATTAGCTTTGGACTGGTATGTTGTTTGTATGATGAGTTCAGCTACAGCTCCACCAGGCGTTTGCTTGTTGCTGCTAGTCTGGAGGAGCAGAGTGGGGGAGTGAGAGCACTGGGTTCTCTGTGAGGCAGAAACTCACATGAAGACTGGAGCTCCAAGGGGGAACTTTGAGGAAATAGGCAGCATATAGTGGAAGGAAGCGCTTAGTCGCCCCCAACGAAGGAATCTACCATGGGAGATTAAAGGATTTCTCAAACGCGCAACAACACTCCAGGTACGTTTTTGACAAGGAATAACACCATAATACAGTATTATTATTTCAAAAAAAGTCCTGACTCAATAATACTGCCCCTTTAAATACTAAAAATACCAGGTAAAAGCCCCACCAAACAAACACATTATAGGTCAATCAGGGACTGCTTAGAGTTTCTCTGTGTTGCCTTGATGATGTGGGTGAAATATTGCTCCCCCCCAAAACCCTTGAAATTAAGTACAATATTAGAGTGCCTTGCAAAAGTATTCAGAGCACTTTGGTTTTCTCAAACTTAAGACAATGTAGGATCATTGTGGAGTGGAAAGAAAATAGAACAAGAGATAATAATAGATTTTAAAATGCTTAAAAAACTAAAAATCATTTGTAGAATCACCTTGTGCTGCAATTTCAGCTACAAGTCCTACTATTCAATTTTCAAACTTTGCTAATAATTGCGAACTAGATTTGTGTCTGGACTTCGACTGGGCTATTCTGACGTTTTAGTATGATTTGATTTAGCCATTCTGCTGTAGATTTGGCTGCATGTTGACCTGCTGGAAGGTGAACCTCCGTCTCAGTCTAGAGTTTGACGTGCAGCTTTTCTCCATGATAGAAGAAAAGCTGCAGGCATCCAATTGGAGATGGATGGAGCTAAATCCATCTTCCCTTAAACTCTGATTGGATTTTTTTTTAAAGAAAAAGAACAAACATATCTTCTTCCCTCTGTTAATAACAACAATGCGCCAATGTGTTTGTGCCTGTTTCCAACTTCAGTTCATGGTTGTAATGTGTGATGATGTGTAAAAAAATCAGAAGGTGTGAATACTTCTCTAAGACATTGTAGCTCATTGTATTGTAGCTCATTCTATTGTAGCTCATACTGCAGCACATCAGCGTTCTTGGTTTTACCACCAGCATCGGATCAATCCCTGATTCCCGGGGTCAATACCATGTTCTCCGGAGGAATTAATCTGATCTGGCAGACAAAAAAAAAAAAAAAAGAAAAAAGCAGTGTGTGAAGTCGTGCTATTTCCTCCTACAAGATGAGCCATTCTTCTCCTGTAAAGGGAGCAAATCCAGCCAGCAGCAGAAACAGGGTTGGAGGTAAACAAACCCTGACTTTTCTATCTGAACCTCCAACTTTCCTTATCATGTTGTTGATTTCAAAGGTAAATCTGGAGAAGATTTTTTACATACAAGCAATGCATCTTACCTATGCTTCCGGAAATGATGAACATTTTCCAAACTCTTACATTAATGCAGAGGTTCCCAAACTGTGGGGCGTGCCCCCTAGGGGGCAAACCAGCAAAACGCAAATAACTTTTCACAGTTTTTCCCCAAAACTAACCGACTGAGTTGAGTAAAGCTGTTGTATGCAGGTAATGTTAGCTAAAAGATGACTACCTAATATCTATACAGCACCTTAAGCTTAACAAGTAGCTTGTAGGCTACCGATGTTGTTGTCTATGTTCAGCTATGTACATTTATTTTGCCCCCCCCCAAAAAAGTTTGACCCCCTTCTTAGAGGATTCTCTAAGAATCCTTATTTCCCCCCTCACACCCTGTCTCACATGTCATTCAACCAGACAGCTATTTGTAATCAATAGGAGGTGGGGGGGGCAGAAAAAGTTTGAAAACCACTGGTTGGGGGGGGGGTGCAGGAGAAAAAGTTTGGGAACCACTGCATTAATGCCTGAATCAATTAAATCAATAAGTCATACAGCCCTTCTTCATTTTGCATTGCAAAAGAGCCAAAAAGTCATTTTCCCCAGTGGAGGAGTACATCAATTATCCCCTCACTCCCCTCCTCTCAGCAACTTGCACTGCAGTGTGTTAACAGCGACGGCATCGCCAGTCATCTGGGAGCACCAGGATGAGAAGTCGATCACAATGAAGGGGTTAAGTGTGTTGATGACTCAGGGGTCGGCAGGAAAGTCGTGACCTTTAACCCGTCTACAAACACCCCTAACCCTCACCGCAGCAGAACTGACCCAGCTTCGGTGCTCATGGAGTGTGACGGAGGATCTTTTGTTCGTTCCATCTGCCCCACAACCATTCTTATGCCTCTCAGTGGGATTAGTTCAGAGTGCTTTAACACTTCCCTTTCCGTTTCATGTTGCTTTTGTTACGTTTATGTACCTTGGCCAAAGATTCGGCGTGAAATGATAATGAATATTAAAATGAAATCCATATTACAGCTCAAATATTACTTGGCTAAAGTCAGATGTTGCATCATGACGAATTGAAAATCTGTATGCGCCGCGTTTTCCTCGCTCACGTCGTTGCCTGTTGGACAAATGGAGTTCAGGAAACAGCGGAGTAAAGTGAGTTGTGAGGAGATTTGAGGTTTTGAGGCGCGTCATTTAATTTCACTTCATGGTTTTGTATTGTCCTGTATATTCAGTTCCCTGAAACAAGTAGCCAAGAGCTACCAGGAAACGGATCCATTCTACATCACATCCTGCTTGTAAATGATCCAGTGAATCCGTCGGATGGGAAGGAACGGCGCGGTGACCTGATTGGTCACGCATGCCTCTGAATAAAAACTCATAAAGTCCGGCGGCAAAGATTCATTCAGATTGTGTTAAGGCTGTGTAGCACCATGGTCTGTTTCCCTGCTCAGGGGAAATAACTTCACACCGGCTCTGGTCACACCGGCTCTGATGTGAAGTTAATTTATTAAAAGTTATGGTGAGTAGATTAAATTTATATAGCACTTTTCATGTCTTACCAACCACTCAAAATGCTTTGCACTAAAGCCACATTCACCCAATTTCACTCAAAAATAGACGATTCGGTTAGTATTTTGGGGTTGAGGTGCCTTTTTCAATCAACCCAATCGTCTTTGGGTTGCAAGAGAATTACTCTACCCTACCGGCTGCCATTCCCCGAGCATCTTTCTACAAATTGTCAACTTTTTCACCAAGCCTCACAACATAAAATTTTCCTCGTATTAGATGAACTTTGGGGTCTCTTTGCATTTTACACATTTAGTTTCAAGAAACTGAACTTTGTTGTTGGTGGATGTTATTTGATGAAGCATAGAGTCCGTTTGGTGAACGCTGGTACAACCCATTGAGCCCTGTATGTAAAGATCAGTTTTAGCAGAGCACCGAGAAAGGTATCAGCAACCCCCTGCCATGTGCAGCAGTAAGACCCTAATTAGTGCTAATGAAGAGCTGCAGGAAGTGTTGGTGCACTAGGGGGTTAACATGGATTAGGGTTGTAGTTGTATGTTAAGCTGTTACAGTCACACCAACTGAATGCTAAATATGTGTAGCATCGGCAAACGGGGACCATGGAGGTTAGTGAATCACCTCCTACTTAACTATCATAAACCTACATGACACATTGGAGTCAATCTTAGTGTGATAATCCTCACAGTGCACACAGAAGAAGTGATACTCCTGTCTGACCTTTGGCCCAGTGCCTATCCTCCACCTGTAAAAGGATGTCCACTATTCCAAATCACTCCTCAATATCCCACTTTGTTTCCATGGTGACGTGCCCTTAACCTCCTACCAGCCTTTCCCCCACGGAGCCGACCCCCTCTGCTTCTTTTCTGCTGTGTCTACTTTTCCCAGGCTGGAAAATCAGCCTAATAAATAGCTTTATGGTAATAAGGCCTGTGAACGCAAAGTCAAGCTGTCAATCTTCATTCACTTCTGGAAGTGAGTGAAAATATCTCTTTCCCTCGATGGCCTGAAGCACTTGTCCAGACCCTTCACTTCTCGCTGTGCCCCCTTCTATTCTTCTCACATTAATTTCAGCGCTTGATTAAAATGACGAAACTTAATCTAAAATAACAGATGCCTTATCTTTGTCTTGATGCTCAGAAACATTACATAGAGAGTTTTATCCTGGCTCTGAAACATGCAACACGTTTGTATGTTTTGGGGTGAATTTACTGAGTTGCATTAGCTAATGCAATGCTGTGCCATTCCTTTCTCTATTCATACATACTGTATTTTTCCATATTTAAGTATTGATGTACCTTTAAGGAAAGAAAGATCAAACCTCCATGAGTGTCCCAAAATAGTCAAATATGTATTTAGTTTTTACTGAGGTGGGTGAATCTCCAACTAAACAGACAGAGTAACTAATAATATTACTAGGTCATTATTCTGGATTTGACTAGGATTTTTTGGTGTCTCTGAGTCGTAATGGTCAAGTTGTAGATATTTATGAATAACACATAAATATCTACATCTTTATGTATTGCTATGTACAAAATAGCCCTGGGTTTAGATTGCGCCTTTCACTGAAAAGTGAAAACAAAGTATTTTTTCATCCTTATCACATATGAGGCAAGTATAAAACATTGTCTTGAGGACTAGACAAAAAAAGCACAAGAATCATTCTGTTATCCACAGGAAATCAATTACTGAACTAACAGTCATAGTAACAAAAGCACATTGTGCCAAAGTCAACTTTAAAGGTCTAAATATGAAAGTATGAATTTTGGACGCATGTGAGAATTGGGAACATCACATGTTTTGGTCGTCGGCGTCGTACAATAGAGATTGCGGTTCGTCCTTCTTGACAGAACTGGTTACGTGGTATTAATGCACAATGTAGTATCAGATCGCTGTGGCTCCCCTTATCTGCCCTCACATGGTGTGTTTCACAGCATGCGTGTGTATTTACTGACCTTCTCTAAAAATCAAACCAGACATGGACGGGCAGCAGAATTCAAAACAGTTGTTTTCCTCATATTTTGTCTTTCATCTGTCTTTCCTCTGCCTTCTGGCTTCTCACCTTCGACACTCTCTAAAGTTCTCACACTCAGAAGCAATTTCTTTGACATTTCTTTCACCTTTAACTATTGATCCTTTAAAATACTTTTCAACACATTGAGGTTCTCATCACGTTCCCTGTTTGTCACCTGGCCTTTTCACCCTTAGAGGTTTTCCTCAGGTCTCGGCTCTAATTTTAACTTTTTTTTCTTATATATATATATATATATATATATATAAAATCTGTATATATCTAAATAAAATCTGTAAAAAAAAATTATATATATATATATTTTTTTACAGATTTTATTTATTTTCCAGCTTTATGTTGTAATTACAACACTTAATTTTAAATCAGTGGGTCCATGAGAACACTAGTGTCCTCCTGACAGATAAGGGGTTAAACAACTTCCGTCAAGCGAAGATACTATCAAACGTTCAACAAGTTGTAAGTTTTATTCCTTGGTACATTTGATTACTTGTTGTCTCTGTTGTTTTTATGAAAAAGACAAAGGAGAACCTGTTGGTTTTCATGCATTGTATAATCAACTACCGTTCTCCAGGGTCAATAAAGACAAAATACCAATTTCCAAAACCAGATAAATTCCTTTCTGATGTTTTAATTTGAGTCTTTTGATTAACCTTTCCCAACCATTAAAGAGAAGTCAATCAACAGGTTATTGTTAAAAACGTATCAGTATTTGAACTCCTTCAAAGCCAGATTAGATCCATAATGCTAATACTTTATCTTAAAATTATTTATCTCACCGATAAAAGATCTTTGATATATCCAGGATTGGACAGAACTTTGAATTTAATACGTTATTAGTTTTTGTTTGGCCTTCAATTAAAAAAAATATTACCACCTTAATTTAAAAACAAAAGTGTCCCTCCCCAATTATCAAAAAGCTATTTGTTTTTTACAGCTGCAAAATAGAGCAATAGTAATAGAGCAATAGTGCTTCTAATTCAAAGTTAGGCGTGAGCATGCAGGCTTAAAGCGATTATGCGTCTGGTCTATGGGCGACGCAACAAAGCGAGTGCATTATGCAGATATCGTAAGATAGCGTGGTTTAACTTTTGAGAAAAAATAATAATTGAAAAACAAGGTATTTCTTTAGATCACCATTAAAGGCAGCCTTTTCCATCATTTTAGGCATTTTTTCCATTAAATTGCTCACCGTTTTATTGATATTATATTTATGATAATGTGCTTCCCTGTTAGTCTGTATGAAAGTAAAGCCTAATTAAGTCATTAAGAGGAGCTCATGCCTGGGAATTAAAACTGTTACAGCAGAAACACAGGTTGCATACACAAGTCTTTCTGTCTCGGCAGCAGATGAATGACCTCTGACCCCTCAGGTAATTTTAAACTCTGCGGGTAGTAAACCTCATCCCACTTCCTCCATAAGGATGGGTTTTGTTCTGCTATAATCTGAACAATAGGAATATGAATAGATTTAGTCTAATTAGGTGCTTAGTTTAGACTAAAATGGCTAAATGTGACTAACTCCTGTTCTAGCAGCATTTTAATAAATGTCAAAATTTGAATATTCTGCATTTCATTTAAATATTATTAATTAAAATTAATCTTAGGTTACCCTGCATCCAACATTACAAGAGGGAGACAAAGACTGGAATTAAGTGCAGAACAATTCTACTTGTCTGATTATGCAGGGATTTCCATGTGACCATAAGTCCAGGAAGAATATATTGGTTAATTGGTATTTAAGCACTAATTGCTTAGTGTTGTAAAGAACTGCCATGCACCAACATGAATGCTCACCTTTTCCAGCCTCGGCTGATGAATCTGTGTGCAGCATGACAGACACACTGAGCTATAAATTAAATCATGCATCAAATATTAATGAACAAATCGTGGCACGAAGGAGTTATTTCTCTGGCATACTGAATATCATTTCTGTATTCATCTAGAGCCAACAGTCTATTTATAAATTCATTTAATAATGAAACAACCATTCTTCTCTTGGTTTCAAATTTCATGTATTCTGGGTATTCCCAGTGAAAGGACTGGACTCATTTCCATGCAAGAACATACAAGCGCTGTACTAAACGAGACCCAGTTGCAATATTAACCCCAGACCTTCTTGACGCAAGTTAACAGCTACTAGCTTAGAAATTGTGAAACCCACTGCATAAACACTGCTTTATATGAGGAAAGCTGTATTGCGTTTAGTGCTTGCAAATGCAAGTTTCTGATGCCAACAAGTGTTTCTCTGCCTGTCACCTTTTTGGCTCTGCAAATGGGAGTGAAGCACTTCTTTAAACACCAGCTGGTGATGTTAAATCACCAGATTGTTCATGGATTAACAACAGTTAAGGGGGCAGCTTTATATACAATTGACTTCACAGCATGCTACAATGTTATCCCCTCATGAAAAACTCACCTGGAGTGTTGAGAAATCCTTTCATCTCCCACAGTAACCAATCAGCTGTGCAAAACGCCTAACTTAAAGGACGAAGCTCCTCCTCTTCCCCACTCTGATCCTTCAGACTAGCCAGGCTAGTGAATGTGAAGGAACTGCGCTGTCTGCTGAGCTACTTTTCAGCACAACGCTAGCAAAAACGTCATTAAAGGGTTAATAGAGGAGTGGTGGTGACGACTTCCTGAAGGCGGAGCTTCAGAAAGAGCAGGAACTTTTAAAGTCGCAGATGACCAATTTCAAGGCATTAAATTACTAGTTACTTGATTCTGCTAAAAAAGTTTAGGCACAGCATTAGAGTGTGATTATGTTTTTTAATGAATTGACAGCGCTAATTTAAACTGGTCTTTGTCCTCTCCAATTTGGTTATATGCAAGAATGTCGGTCATAGTTCATGCAAAGCATCATGGCTCAGAAAAAAAGACCTGGGCACTCTAGTCCAGCAGCTGCCTAATGTTAAGTCGACCTCATTGGTGTTGGATGTATATGTTTAGGTCCTGATGGGTGATGTCACATCATGATGATGTCACCTAACCTTGTAGTGCAGCTGTGTTCACCTTCTGACAAAGGACATCAAGACTGAGGTTGGAAAAGCAAACTGCAGTAATCTGAGTCAGAGCTGTGATGTCACCTCCTGTTGACTTATAAATCACTTTTATGGACAACAAAGTGTATTGTGGCGTATTCTTTCAGGGAACGTTGCAAGGAGGGTGCAAAAGATTCCCACTTTGACTCGATAACATGTCTGTAGCTGAAGTTTTTGAGGTCAGGATATATTTACTTCTCTTGAGTAATAATTTATCACTGGGGATTTCGTTAAATGCTGTAAATGAAAGTGTGATTGGCCTCCCTGAAAACAGTTCCACCCATGGATAAAAGCTGCTCTCTGTTACTGTCGGCTGTAATCTAGTCGGTGGGCAGAGGATTAAGCTTCATGATATGATAATGTGCACAAATGAGTGGCTGAATAAGCAACATGAAACAGAATTTCAAATGAACAAAACACACACGCACACACACAAAACGCGAAGCAAGTGCTTTGATCCTGGAGAGAGGAGTTAATCCACTTTATGATAAAAAGTTGCTTCTGTACACACTTTTACTTGAATAAATAAATCATGGCTTTTTAATTGTTGCTTTTTGAACTCCTTTGATCATCTACTGTATGTGGAAACACAAGTAAAGGGGCCAAATAAGCATCAAGGTTTGCATATAAAATCCCTCCCTTTGTCATTGTTAAACTGACTCATGAGGACGTTGTTTCTACAGAAACCCGCCAGCAGCTTCTTTGTGACCTTAAAGCCTCATACCTGAAACATGACGTTTTATTACACAAAGTTTGAAAGAGAACTTTTTTTTCAGTTGTTTGTCCTGACCAGCAAGAGCAAGAATGGACTCTGGTGCAAAGAAATTTGCTCTGATTAGTCTTGGCATTGATTCAGTGATTGCTGCTCAATTGTATTAAACTCCAGACGCTATAAAGAGTCTGTGAAAATTGACTTTTAACCTAAATCCAGTCTCATAATGTTTGTCTTTTAATCTGACAGCTTGAACTACTATCCTTCCCACAAGCTGCAATCTTGGTCTTCTTAGTCATGGCCCTGTGGGCATTTCCTGGTGTTCTGAGTCCGAAACCTGACATGAATTTTCTCTTTACCTGAACACAATACGAACAGGAGGATGTTTGTCTATATGCAACAAATCTGAAGCAAACAACAAAAGCAAAAGAGATGTCCAGAAAGGCAAATCTGACCCAACATGAATGAAGCTGAACAGTTGCATGAATATCAACCAGCTGCTTGACAAAATATCATAATTACATGGAAGACTCCATATGTATTTAAACGTTTTCCTGTGCATCAACTTCTGTCTAGCATATTTTCAAAGTTTTATCTTTGTCGTTGAATCTTGGGCTGAGAGCCTCTGAAGTCTAATGAAAGCAGCTTCAGTGCTGTGCAGAACCACAGCAGACGAGAATAAAGGAGAGGAGCGGGTCACGCTGCTGCGTCTCTGGAGCGCCTCGGCCAGATGACACATCTTAAGAACATGTGGCCCAGCATTGTTTCTTTCAATTAGCATCTACCGTCCGGCAGCGTAGGCTTCAGGAGGACAGAGGAAGAGCGCCTCTTCCTGCGTACTCTTCACTTTTTTAAAAGGCTCCCGAAAGATGAAAAATACGAATTAAATAAATATATGATGGATGAAAGGAAATGTCGGAGGCAACGTGCATCTCTTTGACGGCTTTCCGTGAAAGGCAAGAAGCCCTTAAATCGGCTGAGAGGCGTCACTTCAGTTATAAGTCTTGCTTACTGATCAGTTTGATCTGGGAATGCCATGGATCCCCTGCAGTAAGAGCAAGGGAGACCTCTAGTGGATATAATTATAAAATACCAAGTCGAATTTACTTTATAAACAGTGGAGCACAACAAATAGAACTGATGGATGGAAATACTAAAAAAAAAATGGCATATTTTGCATATTTTACATTAATCTCGTTTATTGTAGCAAGAGAAATTGAGCATATCTTTGGTTTCATCTACCTGGAAGTTAATTCTGTTCAGATCTTCAGGAATATCATAAGGTATTTATTATTATTATTTTATTTTTTATTATTTGGCTCAGATTTATTTTTGTAGAAGACTTTTTAGCAGCTTAATCTTTGACTAACTGTTTCTGTTTTCTGCCTTTAAACCTTTGACTTCTTCCACATCTTTAACAGCGGCTGACTTCATCCATCAGCCGACAGAAGAGACCAGTTCATTATTAATTCCCATGGGAATTCCGTCCCTGCAGGCAAAGCTGTCCTTGCGATACCAGAACCGACCACCAGATGTCAGTGAGACACAACGGCATTTCGACGCGAAACAATGCCGCGCTTTCATTTCTAAAGCCGTAAATAACTTATTTCTAGTACAGCAATAAATAAAGTATAATTCGAGCTTAATTTGCAGGATATCAGCAGCTGTAGAATTAAAACAGAATGTTGTTTCAAATGTAAGCGAAAACCTCTCCAAATGATTCAGTCATATTGATCAGTGGGAAGCAAAAGCATTCATTCCCGCTTTTCCCATCAGTCAAAAGCTTAGCGCATTTTAAAAAAGAAAATAAAATTAATTTTTGTGATGGATGGGAACTTTTCTATGAAGATTTCAGGCCAGTTAGAGAACTTTAAAGAGCAAAAAGCATCAAGACAGATTTTCCTGTTGAGAATGTTGAAGTGGCAACACTTCAAAATGAACGTTCAATTACATTTTACTATCCAGTCGGACGCAACTTGAGCTGTTTTTGTGACTTTTGGGATAGCATTCATCATTTTCTTTCCACTTCACACATCAAATCTCAACAAAATACAGTAATGTGTTGGGATGTAACATGACAAAATTGAAATTTTAAAACTGTGAATTCATATTGGAAATGTATATTTTAACTTCATTAGATCTTTATATATCAGGGGCAACATTCATCTCGATTCAATGCATATCAAATGGTCAGAAATGTAATTCATGACTTTAAAGGTGATTAGAACAGAGGTTTGGGGTAGTATTTTCTTTTGGCCACCAGGTGGCAGCAGAGGTCCGCGAAGGGATGTGCTTTGATGGTCATCAGCTCCAGTACATACATTTCTTCAGCGGTCTAATCGAAGAAAACTGTTTGACTTCGGAATAAAAAAACGCCCTTTGACTTGTGAGATGTCCGAGTCACAGCAGCTCCGGGGTTCCGAGAACCAACAGAAAACATCGTCTGTCCCACATCAGACCACAGCTTCCTCCTGACATTTGCTGAGGATCCGAAGGGTTTTGTTGGCAGAAGTGACAGGTGACGGGGCGTTACCTTTATCACACTCGCTCGCCTTTTGACCTGCTCCGCCTTCAGACATACCTTCATCCATCACTCTCCATGGCACCCCAAACACGCCTCCCACTCCTGTAGCCCTGTGTGTGTGGGTGGGCCCTCTCTCCTATCCGTATGGAGATGAGAAAGCAGAAATGTTTATGGATGTGCTCCTAATGCTGCCTCCATTAATGTTCCCTGCAAAGTCTACATTAAGTGAAGGACAAGGCACAATAGCCGAAATTTGAATGGGGAAACTAATTACCACTCAGCCTTGAGCCTTATTTTCACACTTTATTCTGAACATCTTTCATCACGCCCGGCGCTTGAAGGTGCAGCTGAAGTGCATTCTTTGTAAATATTCATTGTGGAGAAGTAATTTAAAAAGGTCAGCTTAATATTTCACCCAAAAAAAAAGGAATCTGAAAAGATGCATTGAGGTTTTGAACTCAGGTCAGCCTTCTTCTGATCATGGAGAGGAGAAAAATGTTTTACTCGTCATTGCTTGTGGATCTGCATACTGAGAATAGTCTTTTTAATTAACCATTTGCAGATAGATGCACCAAGCATAACATTATGGCCATTGGTGAGTGAAGCAAAAACAACTAGATATTGAAGGGAACAGGTGTGCAGTGTACCATGGGTGACCAAGATGTATCAACGTATGCAACAGCGTGGTCCATGTAGTTTAATCCAAAATCAAGTTATTTAGGCGCAAATTGCTACAGAAGTTTGTTGCAGCAGACCAAACAGAGTGGCTGGAAGGATGGCTTGAGGACCACCACAAGTTGACCTTCAAACTTTCCAGATCTCAATACAAATAAGTCTGTGGGATGTGAAATCTTGAACAATGGAGGTCTCACATTGCAATGTTCATGGATCAAAATATCTGTTGCTAACATTCGGCTTCCAGATACCATAGCACCCCTTCAGGAAACCTCTTGTCAATGTTTCTTTTGACACCAAAAGGGACCAACTCACTACCAGGCAGGACTCATAATGTTATGTATGACCAGTGTAGAATACTTTGGTAAGTAAGGGGTATTATATCCGAAAGCACAATTGAAATCAAAATTCTGAGTGAAAACGGAGAGATCGCACATCCACATGCCAGAAGAGACAAAGCTCCAGACTCTGGATTCGCATGGAGTTTCTCAGTGGATTTCAGTTGATTTACAGTCTCTCCCTCATTGCTTCACATCAACATGTTCTGTCTCTGCAAAGCTGTTTCCCTGCTACCCTTTCAGATTGACAGCACATGCAGGAGGCAGACATGGCAGTGAGGTGAAGTAGCTCCATTCAGATTCAGGATTCTTTCTCTCTTCTTGACACTTCTTACAGGAGCGCTGCCCTACAAAAACAAGTCTTTTTGTTTTCACCCTGGTCGGATGTTGCCTCAGCGGTTGCTGCGGGCGCTTCTACCTGTAAATCCCCCAACATCTGACATGGTGAGCAGCGATCACATCTGGAGACTTGTTGTCATGAGAGACAATCTTCTGGTGCTGAGACTCCTTCACCATTTCAGGAAGTGGACAAAGTGGGTGGAAGAGTTGGCAAAGGATCCTGAGCTGACTGAGCAAAGAGAAAATATCTGCCAGAGATAGAACGCTCCGTTCTCTGATACGCTGCTGAGCAGACTTCTCACATGTAAGGGAGGAGTGGAGCACAGAAAAAGGGGGAGGAGAAAATGAATCAGACTGGAGCGCTGACAGGACCACAGCGGGAGTTTTGGGACTGTAGAATTCACCAAGACAGACTTACAGAAATATTTCAGACTGCAAGCAACACTTCTCTATTCAGCGTTCAGACTAAACTGTCGGGCGAAGACAGACAGCCCTGCCTCTTCGGAACTGAAGCAATGCGTCTTGCAGAGTAGAAATGACTTCGCTACATGATCCCTTCCCGCTTTTATTCCAAAACCTTCTATTCAGAGAACATTTTTCCTTGGATGACTTCTTTATGGCTGCATGGGGGCGAAGATTGTTGCACTGTTGCCTTGCAGCAAATAAATCCTCAGTTCAAATCACAGCCAGGGGGGGTTTTCGTGTGGACTTTGCATGTTCCCTCTAGATAGTCTGTCTTCCTCCCACGCATCCAACATCAATGTTAGCTTAATTAATTGTAATTTGCCCTGAGGTGTGTGTGTGTGAATAAGGTTGTGTGGTTTTATGATGGACAGACAACTTGTCCAGGATGTGCAAGTCTTGCAGGAACGTCTAGCTCAGCTTAACAAAGAAGGTTGGAGCTTGTTGACTTGGAGTAGGTCATGTAAACAGTCTGATCATTTGTGCAGGTGTCTGACTGAGGCGAGCCTCCAGGAACTGGAACCCTGGGGAGGTTGGATGTTATCTAGTTGCTCCTCCCCACCTCCCTTCAGCAGCGCTTTACTTATCAATTAGCTGAACAGAACAGCTCCTGTAGCCCTTTTCCCCTTCTCATTTTCCTACCACCGTCTTCTCTACAACCGTCCCACTTGCACGTCTTTTACCTTTCTAAATATATCTTCGCCCTGAGCAATTTGGCTCTGCCCACCCCCACCATCCATTGATTCTCCTCCAGCATTGATCTGAAATCCGCTATCTGCGTGCAATTGTGGGCATAAGCTCAGGAGTGTACGTGTGCCTCCTCGGTTGCGTGGAGGTGCGCATGTACAGATTCGGGCCCATATGTGTGCTTCTTTTGCTAAGTAAATAGATTTTTCAGCTGAACCCTGGGAGACTCTGACAGTGCTCTCTCTCTCTCAATGGTTGGTTTTAGCAGGACTCGTCTTAAAATCAATGTTTGAGTTTTAAATGTGAAACCTCAAAAATCCCAACGGCTGTCGTGTTTGGTACATGAAAAGACCCACTGGAGCCAAACAGCCCTTTTTTTTTGTCTGACAGTCATATCTCCTCTTTTAATTAGAATATTTGTCATTTGACGCATACACACAGATATCCTCCTAAGCTTGTCAGGGTATGAAATTATTCCACACTGTTGTTCATATGGGCAGACAAGAAAATGATGTGAGGTGTATAAAAAATATATTTTTGCTTCCTACAGATTACTTGATCTTTCAGATCATCAAGTAAAATTTAACAGACAAAGACAGTTGAAATGTCCAAATGATGATTTAATTTGTAAAGAATAAAAGAAATTTACAAAATAATCCAGTCCAATGTAAAAAAACAAAAAAAACAAAACTCCCTAAATTGTTCCATCGTTGGTATCAGCAGCTGCCATCAAGCAATAATTTTTTTTGGAGCTATGGACAGCACCAGTCTTCTCTGAAGAAAAGTTTTTGAGCATAATGTCAAGTTGTCCATCAAATTAGCCACAGACTATCAAACCACCTCCACCATCTTTGTGTGTCTATTGGATGTTCTTTTCTGAACACACATTCTAAAACAAAAGTCCACTTTTATCTTATCAGCCCACAGAATCATTTCCCAAAAATATTTAGCATCCTCTTGGGTCAGCAGCGGTTCTGACGTCTGGACTCTCCTGTGGATGGCGTTCTTGTCCCGTCACTCTTTTATAATCAAGTCATGACCACTGGCCTTAAATGAGGTGGTTATTTAGTAGTTGCTATGGGGTTTTTTGTGACTTCCTGGATGACAGCTACCACTGCTGGGAAGACTAACCACTGTTCAATGATTTCTTTGTTTGTGAATAATTGCTCTCATTGTAGTTCACTTCAGTCCCAAAGTCTTAGAAATAGTTTTTTTTATAGACCAACATAAGTGAGTCGTTTTGTTTTTGTTCTTTTTGGACCCAGATATGATATGCTGCTCTTTGGGATTTTGTAGCTTCATATTCTCAGACAGGTTTTTCTCTCATTATTTCTGGGTGTAGATAATAAATTGTATGGTGTGTCTCTAATTAACTCGATTCATATTTTTTGTTGAGTTATTTGGAGTGTGTGTAATTAATCACAATTAATTGCACTTTAATCAAAAACCGCATTTTGACAAAATAAGCAACATTTTTAATTCAATTGGAGTTTGCTTTTTGCTTTTAGTTTATCTAAATTATTTTACCTGTGAGAAAAAAAGCTAAGCAGTAGAAAGTGTTAAGGGTGGAAATTCCTTTTTACAGGACTGTAAATGATGTGGATCAAGTCTGCCTCTAGTAAAGGCTTCAATAATGAAAAAGCAAGACAGCTTGTGACTCAGACCACCTTTCATTACCACAGCCACTTGAACCACAACTTGTACCACAGTATTATTGTTCTTTGGTGCAAAAAGGAAAAAGGAAGAAAAAAAAAGCATCTCGTCCTTGAAGGTTTGCAGCCAGTCGACTTCTGATGGATTAAGGAAGACATAAGTCGAGAACAGAAGGTATTTCGCTCCTCGCCGCTTGGCTAGTTAGTTATATCGAAACAAAACGCCAAAGGCAGAATTTCATTTTTCCCCTTACCACAGTCCCCATCACCGGCCTGTCTGAGGCCCGATCGATGTCCAGGTAATAAAGTTCTGATATATGTTGCTGCCAATGGGGCGTGATTTATGTCTGCTGTACACGGACAGGCTGTGTGCACTTCTGCCAAATTCCCTCACAAGGGGGATGATGGCTGTTTAGGGAAATCTAGTGGAAATATGCAGGGTTTTCTCTGGTGTTGAGTTTTAAAAAAAATAAAAAATTCCAGACTAGAGTCAGTACTTAGCTTCATGGTTGTAGATCACTAGAGCAGTGCATAGTAAACACACGTTGATCAATGGCGGAACTCCTTGCTTTCGAATCTGTTTTTAAATGTTTCTTGGAAACCAACAACTTTTCATTTTTAGCTGAGATGCAGCAGAACATTGGCGACATTGCTTTTGATTTATGTTGATCCCGGGCCAGCTCAAATAAAACTGTGATTACTTGTTGCATAGAACACATAATTTAAGTCCAGATTCTGCACAGGATGTAGTAAGAAGCCCAACTGGGCCTATTTTCTGAAGACTCTGCATGTTCTCCCAATGCATGTGTGAATTCCTCCCGCAGTTCAGTGACACTGAAAGTAGATGGACTGCCTGGTTGTCTGTCCCATGTGTCTCCGTGTTGCCCTTTAACCCCGATGCTTACCCAAAGATTACGTAGGCATTGAAAATGGATGACAGATGGAGATATATATTCTCTACACATGACTCAGTAACGGGGTGATCGTTTTCTAATTCAAGGCCTTTGGATCGCAGTCGTGTAATGAGTCCTTGAGAAAGCTTGTATCAGAGCATGTCAACCCTTTTTGATGTTATCATATGACCTGCATAAGGTCAACCAATTGATATGCATGTGCTGACCATTTATCATTGACCACTTAACCCCATCCACCCTCCGAATATTACAAAACTTCAAACCAGAAAGCTTTCCTGACTAGCTGGACCTGTTGTCCCAATACACACAGTGTACATACATGCATAGAAATCTTGATCATGTCTAATTCAGGTCAGATCATCTCTGACCTTATTTAGCAGTGGGAAGCAGTTTGAAGTGAAACAGCTAGTCACCAATTGTCTCCTGAACAAAAACCTCGAGTTGGTCAGCCTGTGACGTCCAGATTACGTCCTAACAACATTCACAACTTCTCATCTAGAATGAGATTTCAGAAGTTGCTCCCCCCTTTGAAGTGAAACTCATCTTTTTGTGTCTGTCAATAAAATTTTGTTTGGACAACAATGTGAAACAAGCTGGGTAGAAATAGAAATCTAGAACAGCTCCAGTAAACTATACAATACAGAGAAAGGACTGAGCTCTAATCAATAATAGTTCATATGTTCTATCAGCGTTAACCAGCAAGTCATTGGTGGGTTTATCTGTAATCACATAACCAAATGTTTATCAGTCCTCCCTTTGAGGGTTCTGGATAAGGAGAGGGGATGTGGTTGGGTGCGGCGGCGGCCCAGGGAGGTGAAGTGTGCACGGCCATCACGGGTTCAAGTCCCGACCTGTTGACCTTTGCCGAATGTCTTCGCTCTCTCTCTCTCACAACCCACTTTCCCATCAATTCCTTGTCTGAAATGTTTTCAGCTTTCAACTTGGGTCAAAGTTTCAACTTGGGAAAAAGTTGAGTTAAAAACAGATTAAAGTAATTATATAGGAATGATAACCAGAAAAAAAAACTTTTTTCAAGCCTTTTTTAGATATTCAGGCAATCGTGTAAAATTAACTATAAATATATTTATTAACCTCTGTCTGTTAATTATATGCATTGAATCTTTAAATGAATGGCATGGAATATCCAGCTCTTTCTGTGTTTGCATGCTACTCTATAAATTAAAAAAAAAATTCTGGCCTCTTGACCTTTAAAAAAAGAACAACAAAAAACAGAAAAGAAAAATGAAAAGATCTACCACTGTGTGTAATTTGCCTGTCTGATCATTTAAAGGCCTCTGTGATAAAACACTCACACACTGACTCAGGAACGGCTGCCGGTCAAATAAAGCCACTCAGTCAGAGTCCAAAGCTTTTCTCTCTGCGCAGCGGGTCGGCGAACGTGCCGGAAAAAAGAAAAACGCTCTGCGGAATAATCACTTTGATTTCTTATTCCATTAACAAGATGGAGCTGGAGTCCTTCCAATCAACCTCTATGTACAGTCGCTTTGGCGTGGCCTGTGTTCTCATTGTGATTTTACTTATTTGCTGAAATTTGCTCACAAAAGGAACAGTTGGCTGACTACAGTATTTAACTGCAGCTACTCAGTTGCGGGATCTATTGTAATCCAGTTTACAGGGGCTGTAATTTACTGTGTGATTATCATGTTCAGCCACTGTGTTTTGCAGCCAACGAGAGAAAAACAGAGCTATGTATGGTACTTTCACAGCTGAATTGTCCTAATTGCGAAGCGGTTTACAACGCTCTTCAGACCGCTCTTCAAGTGACCTCAAGTCTCTGCAAGTTAAATTATTTTTAGTAATAATCGTGCTTTTCTTTGGCGTCATAAATCCCCTCTAACTGAGCTGAAATATGCCTGTTACTGGATTAAAAGCATGGACAGTAGTTTTTTTCATACTTGGCCCTCTTTAGAACAGTGCCACTAAGTTCGCAGATTGTAAATACCCAAAGGGCGTCGGGTCACGAGGCCCTCTGCGGCTCCGTCTCCACTTTGTGTTATTGAGGAGCTCCGCGTTTACTGCGAACGTGGAGATATAAATTAGCACGCAAAGGGTGTGAACACAGTGATCTGTGCGCTTGGCTCTAGTCTCTCTCAGGCTCTCTTACAAAGCATTCAGCTCAATCATGGAGGAGGAATTGGTTGTGGATTGTGTTTGAAAGTCACTGCTGATTGTGTCATTCTTTCCAAACTTTCATGTGTCTTCGATTGATGCTGCATTGTGAACATCAGGCAACGGCCAGGCAGACGGGAGAGAGTCCAGTGGATGAAGGTCTTTACTTTGAAGTGTCAAATCAACATTTCTTTGCTGATAAACTGTCTTAATAGGCTATTTAGGGTTCTACGTTTGTGTTTCTGTAATTTTGTCATTTTCTTGTAAGTTTATTTATTTCTCCAATGTTGTTCTTTGGTCATTCGACGCCTAGGCAGTTTAATTTTCTTATCGGTTCACAGCTGAACAGCTCGGTGAAGCTTCATCATTCGTGTAGAAAACCGCCTCACTCAGACACTCGGCAGTCGGCCCCACCGTCAGCAGTTACTAGTAGCATCACTCAGGTTGTGAGTGACGCACATTGATTCATTTGCAACATGGGTACCGAGCGGAATGGGTTTGTTCTGCTCTGACTATTTGCAACAATTTGTGACTCCAATGGCACAGAAAGAGTCGCCAGTTTTATCGCAAATTGTGTTTTTAATTTTAAAAAAGCAAGTTGCTAAGAGGTTTTGAAAAGTGGATAAAACCAACAACGCGCATAAGTTGACCCCAGTGATTCCATAGTACATTTGTTTACAGAGAAACAGTCTTGCAGTTTGCACAATGAAAGTTAGATGTTTCTAATGACTGCACCGTCCGTTTTGCGGTGCTAATCTGATTTAATTCTTATTCTGTAGATAGCGCTAACTCAAGGCTGCGTGGTGGAACAGTTGTTAGCGCCGTTACCTTGCAGCAAGAAGATCCCAGGTTCCAATCCTGACATGGGGTCTTTCTTCATGCAGTTTGCTTCGGTTCCTGTGGT